>VDFB02023629.1:56466-222872 GCA_007258455.2 Sequoia sempervirens
ATAAACATGATTTTTTTTGTTGTTGAAAAGTAGGTCACTATTACAATTGTTAGTTTCTCTTGTTAGGTAGGTTTACAATTGCATTTGTTCAATTTTCTTTTAATGCACTCACAGTTGACAAGGGCGTCATGAAACCATTCAGTTTATCCTGTAACAGTAAGAAATGCTTTTAGTTATCAAGTATGATAAAAAAACAAACTAGTTGGCCATCAATAATACATTGTTAGTATGGATTTTCCATTGTTCAAGCACCACATAGAAAGACAAACATCGAAGATGACAGGCCAAAGCTAAAAACACCCAAGCCTGTTAACAAACAACAAACAAACGATAATAAGTAGAAATCAACATTTGTCTCATATTTCATTAATTAAGAATGCAAAGTTTGCATTCAATGTATTAAACATTGATTCATTGACTCAATATCTTGAGTGAGTGATAGGTTTTATTTGTACCAATTCTTGTTTGTTTATTGTTTGTTGAAAAGCTTGTGTGTTTCTAGCTCTCCATGTTGGCAATCCTAGGAACAATGAACTAGTGGTAAGCGGTTTGTCTATCCTTTAATGACACTTGTAACACAAAGATACTGGTAACTGTTACAAGGTTTAGGAGGAGAAATGCGTATAGAGATCTATACAGCTGCAACGATAGTTGCTTGTTGAAAAAGGAACTGGAAGATCACATTATTGTATCATTTTTTCCCATCATTTTCCATAGTATATAGTGTCCTATTGCACTAACTTACTCAAAGAAAAATGAAAAATCAACTCACTCAAACCAATAGGAAAAGACATAGACCATAATTTTCAAGCAGCAAAAATATGTTCTTAAATCCCGACTAAGGAAAAGACAAAAATATTTTAAAGAATTCAATCTCATTGTCTAAGTGAGTAATTGAAAACCAAGTGCAACAGATGCAGTAGTAAACCTGCCTATCTGAAAAAGCAGTAAAAGAAAAAATGCTTACATTATAGAATTTGATTCATTGACAAGTATTTTGTATGAAGTGCAAACAACGAATTTTCAGTACCAAAGCCCTTAGAACTTTGATTTAATTGTTAAACATTTGAGAAAATTGATTCTCAACACATCTTAAACATTTTGCATTTAATGGATTAAACATGAATTCAGTGTTTGACAGGTGAATATTTTGCACTATATATAGTGCCCCCTATTTTTGTAGCTTACCCAAACGAAAATCAACAATAGTTGCACTCCAATCGATAGAAAAAGGAATAAAACATAATTTTGAAACTTGAAAAATTTGTCCTTATTGATGTAACCTTAAAAATTTTCAAATTTTGAAGGCCCATGTTGAAAAATTTGCCTTTGCACACTTAGAAGTGCACCTACAAAATCTTCCCAAGTGACCTACTTTGGAGGGCCACAATTTGGATCCAGTTGATTGTCATGCCAAAAGGATTGTTTCTCTCCATTCTCCCCACATTAATGTACTCCCTGGTCTAATTACAAAGCCTCATGATCAGATTTGCTATTTTTACTAGGCCAAAAGCAAATGCAGTTTGTTCAGTTTTTGCATTTGCACTTTCAAAATGCTTCAAAGTGGTCATTTTTGACCCTTAATATCTTTTGATGAATGTGGATTGAAGGGAAGCCCTCTTTCACACATACTTAGTGTACCTAGATGAGCTTATGTTTCATGCTTCATCCCTGTGGGTTTCACCTAGATGTAATGAGTGCTAAGTGTATCATTCATGTTCATAAGAGATGTTTCTTGTGAACCATTACTCTTGAAAAATGGGTCATTGAGATTGAATCAAAAACATTAAATGCAATTGAATCCTAATAAATTATCACATAAATAAAGTTCATTATATCCTTATATTTTAAATTATGTTTCTTGATCTAGGTCTAAAGGGAAAAAAAGAACTCTCTTTAAAATATGTTAATTCAATCAAATACTTACATCTTAACAACAATTAGTTTAAATTATGTTTATATGGGATGTGAGAAGGGCCTAAATTTAATGATTGTATTTGGGGATCTTTGTCATACATATAACTTTTTTTATAATGCATAATAAATCACAAAAAAAAAGGAGTATAATAGTTTTAGGCTACAAACATATTATCAACCAAACATCAAATCATTTCAAACTAATACATGCCATTCCCTCATACCTATACTAAATAAGGGTAATATATGAAACTATGAACTAGTGGCCAACCTATCAAAATAACATATCACTACAACAAATACCTGTGATTTGCTCCATTTTTTGCTTCCACCCACTGTTTTAATGTATTTTTTGCCATTTTTTTGAAAACGTTGGCACTATTTATCGGGATGGCACTATTTTTGGCGTTTATTTTCCCTGATGAGGATAAGTCGATGCTAATTAAGGCACTAATTTGTGCCAAAATTAATCTCACCTTTAGTGCCGATATTAGCTCCGAGTGTGGCACTGACGTAAGTGCCGCCTTTGGCTCTGAGTTTAGCTTTGAGTTTAGCACCACTTTTAGCTCCAAGTTTAGCTTCGAGTTTAGCTTCGGGTTTAACACTAGTTTAGACACCCCTATGTCAAAGAGACTTATTTATATGTCTCATCGACAATGTAAAATAGTAAAATTTCAACAAGATACAGACATATCGAGGAGAGAATCACTTATGTCACATCGACAAGGTATATCTACAACTACTCAGTGAAACACAACTCTTGGATATAACAAAGTAATGTCGATGAGACATTGAGATATCAGTAAGACAAATAAGATTGTCTCATCAACATTCTTCAAGTAATGATCAAAAGCATACACCGCTATACCATTGGGAAGGTGAGCAACATATGCAGTAGAGCAGTATACACCACAACCCTGCAACAAGAAGCCTTGAGCAAGGCGGTAGTGCGATAAACAACAAAAGGGAAGGGAAAAACCCCACCATACCGCAACGGGTATAATAAGAGATGACGGTAGTACTGTAATCGTGGCATAATTACAATTTACAACACTAAATGCAACAAAACATGTCAGTCACAATCCATTTGAATAAACCATTTAAGGAATAAAGAATACAGCCCGCCAAAATACACTAAAACTCCAATAAACATACTCTATTTTTTTTTTTCTGAAATCTTATTTTTTAGGCATAGCCTGCCAGAATGGAGTTTTCATTTTAATAAACATACAATAAAACCTTTGTTGAAACCTTATTTTCAGGTGTAGCCAGCCAAAATGGAGAATTGTTTTAGTAAAAAATGACAGAGAATAGTAAGGAGGCATAGGATTCATTGTTGTTTATCTCATTCCTGCTCTAATCAACAAGGGTTACAATGTTCACGAGGCATGTTGATTCATTGTCCATTATTTAATTGCTCTAATCAACAAGGGTTACAATGTTCACGCTACTGTTTGTAATCCAGGTATTTAATTGACATGTGTTTTCGTAATCTCAAATTCCATTAGATGCTTTTGAAGTATCAATGTATCCTATATAGGGTTTAGAATGATTTCTTTTAATTTTAAAAAATAAATCAAATACTTTTGAAGTATCAATGTGTCTTATATAGGGTTTAGAATAAATTTTTTTAATTAAAATAAATAAATAAATGATGTATTTTTCTGTGATTAGATAATGTGAAGATCTCCTAATTTCTCCCTAGCACACTGTCCTCTTTCGTACTGTGTTCATTATTCCAACTACTAGGGTTTTGCATTTGACATCTTTAATATCTTCATGATAGTGGCTTTTAAATAGATCCCAGTCTTTGCTTTAATCTTTATCATGTAACCCTTGAGTTCCATAATCCACCTTCAATCTCTTCTAAGAACGTTCTCTTAAGCTAGACAACATAGTATGCATATAAAGCAAGTCCTTCATACATGCCATTGTTCCAAACCACCACTCACCACCTTGCTTAAAATGTTGCCTCCATAAGCACAATAGCATGTTTTAAAATCATGGTTTCCAGTGATTGACCATTAAGGTCGCTACTTTCATCAAGATACAATGAGATTGTTGTCTTCAAACTTAAGGCATTATGCAAGATAACATTGTGAATTGTTTGTTGTGTACAACTTGATTTTCTTGCACATTTACTGCTTTGCTAACCGCCTTTAAGATTGGATATTGCATCATCAACTGCAATCTAAAACAACTCACTCACTATCACTTGAAGATTCCTTTCATGAGCATCCTTGTATAAAATCAAACTATGCCCTATAGACTGCCTACTTACTTACTAATATAGGGGATTCATTGTTTCATGGTATTTTGAGTTTTATTTAGAAGGGCTTAATATGTGGCATTTTTATGTGTAGGAAGAATAGATTGTGATGCAACGTTCGGGTATGGATGATTTAGGAAAAATTGGATTGCTATCGGTGTCATAACCATGTTGGATTGTACCTTGAGTTGGTGTGAAACACTTTCGGGTGTTTTCACTCTGAAGCAAAACTTGTGTGTAGGAATTTCCAAATATCCGACAAAGGAAGTTCCTACATTCTAAAGATAAAATAATAAATCTGCTTATCCAGTTTCTGATCCAACCTTACATCTTTAATATCCAATAGAGAAAGTTTGTACATTCTAAAGATAAAATCATAAATCTTCTTATCCAACTTTTGATCTAATTTGAGGTCTTGAATATGGAACAAAGAAAGTTCCTATATTCTAAAGATAAAATCATAAATTTTATTGGTCCAATTGGAGATCCAATTTTAGGTCGTGAAGCTCCAATAGAGAAAGTTCCCACATTCTAAAGATAAAATCATAAATTTGTTTGGTCCAATTGTAAGGATTTGTCTGTTTAATTATGCTTTCCGATATTTGTCTTGATACAAATTGTTACTTTATAATTATGGTATTTCTTTTCTTCTAATATTTTCAACCCTCATTTCAAGGAAGAGCTCTGAAGGTGGTTTGTTTAGATGGAGACTATACTTTTCCACTATAGGTTCTATCTAGAAACACTAAAAGCTCAGGTACTATCATACTCGAGTGCAATAGAGTTTGAGGTTACCTTGTTCTCCTTGATACAAAATGTTATCCTTCAATCCCTCTTATGCAACATTCACTATTATGGATTTCATCATTGTACCTTTCATGCATTCGATTTAATTTGTTATGTGGAAACATTTTGTCTCTGTCCTTGCAAGTGATGACTATTGTGTAAGCTTTTAATCTACATGACTGCCCCTCATGTTCAATTCTTGTGATTGTTATGATGCTTGGGGCTACTTACTTTTAACCAAACTGTTAATGAAAACTATCTTGGAATCCTTGATAATCAGTTTTATTAGAATGATGGCTATGTTGATAGTGGAATTTTCTTATTGATAAGGAGATTACCCCTTACCAACATAATCCACTATCCTTGCAAAGATAGATCTTTAATGCTTCATGGATGGTTTACATGTGATTATCCTTCTCAAATGAAACAATAAGGAAGCAGGCTAGGCTCAACCCTTGTGGGAGCCACATTTCACCCATGTTGTAACCAGATAAAAAAAACAACCTAATTTTATCTATACCTGCATAATGAGAAAACATGTTAGATAAATCGAGCATATGATAGATATGTTTGATAAATTTCTTGTTTTCCTGGAGATCTATGGTATGCAAATTATTTGAATGCACATGATGATCAAATTATATGTTTATAGATGTATGCACATATTTTGACTGGTGATCCTTGATTTCTCTAACAATACTCTTCTCACTCAAATGCATGGAACCTAGGAGCAACAAGGAAGACATCAACTTGGAGGCTTAGACAAGTGGGAAGACTGAAGATGTTGCAGAACAAAGCAACCGGGATTCGTCATCGTCCCCTTTCTCTTTATGTACATTTTTCTCTTTTGTATCTATAATGTATAGTTTTTTTATTATATGCATTCAAATAGTTAGTTCCGCGACTTGTGTGGAACAAAATACATTTATGTTATCAATAAAGACTACATTTTTGAAAGGATTATGCAATCTTTGCTATATTATATGCATCTGCATAAGTGCAATCTAGTAATGTAATCTTCTAATTTTGTTTATGCACATGAATGTAATGTAGTAGAAATAAAAATATACCTTACTCTTCATTTGAAAATCACAAAAGCTATACCTAATTGAGCTATTAACTTTTGTGTCTTCATGAACATATGTTGACACAAAATGAATGGAAGAAGCATCAAAGTAATCCTAATTTTTTCTGCCAACAATTCATACCAAAGATTGAACAATTTAAGGATATTGCAATAGGTAATTTGTATTGACACAAATAATATTATTGAAGAATTTCAAAGTTTAGGCCATAAGAATCATCCTTTTTTAAACATGGATTGTGTTGTAGCCAAAATTCCATCATAATTATTTTTGCATACTTGTATTTTCACTCATCTCTTACATCCACCATATGCATAGAATTCATGTCATAATAACTTAAATTTAATAAAATCCCTCACATGAGCTTCCAAATAAAACCCGTGATCACAACATCAAAGTGTATTCCTCCTTTGAAATACTCCTATGATTACTCATAGCATATCACCAAGACAACACCATGTCGATGAGAGTCCCTCCAGAGTTTCCCTGACATGAGCACAAAGCATAGATCAAAAATGTAGATGAGACACCCCTATGTCGAAGAGACTTATTTATATGTCTCATTGATGATGTAAAATAGTGAATGTCAACAAGATACAAGCATATCGAGGAGAGAATCACTTATGTCACATTGACAAGGTATATCTACAAGTTCTCGGCGAAACACAACTCTTGGATATAACGAAGTAATTGTTGATGAGACATTGAGATATTGGTAAGACAAATAAGATTGTCTCATTGACACTCTTCAAGTAATATCAAAAGCATACACCGCTATACTGTCGGGAAGGTGAGCAACATATGCGGTAGAGCGGTATACACCAGAAGGGAAGGGAAAAACACTGCCATACTGACATATCGAAGAAACAACAAGCATTTTAATTAAAAAATATATTTGACAATTATGAAATGAAGATTAGTCCGATTGATGTGACTAATGAAAATATCGATGAGACTACCGCTATTAATGAAGAACTTGATCATAAAGGTGGTGTGAGCACCATTTATGAACTAGGGCTAGATGAAATGTCCTGAAATTTGATAAATATGGCCTCAAAGAAGTTGAAATCACTGTGAATTGTAATTGAAGGATTTGGAGAACCAAGTTGGACGGCGGTAGGTAGCTGGAAGTTTGCAACATTTATCCAAGTAAGTGGTCTAGACTCAACTCAAAGTATTTTCTTAGTAAGTAGATGAAAGCATTGCATGCGTAGGGTTGAGATGGAAAAAATCCCAGGCAAATAGAAAGCAAAAAGGTAGAAAATTGAAACTAGGCAATTGAATCAAGACTTAATCGATTAGTGTCCTGGGTCTAGGCCAAAATCTGGAAGAATAACACAACTTAACCCATTGTGTGTGACATTAGTAGATAAATAGAAAAATATGGGAGATGTATGGACTTCGTGTAGGCATTACAACCTCTTTATTTATCATTATAGGAAGAAATTCTGGCATAACCCCGTGTCAAACCCATGGAATTTGAATTTGGGTAAACTTGTAGTACCTAACGTATTTGTGAACGTAGAGTTAATCAAGGTGTTGGCAAAAAATACAATCCTAAGATGAGAGCAATTCATTTTCCTGATGGGTCACAATTCATGGTCATAAAGTCAGATTATATTTCCATGATTTTTCAGCTAGACACTTCCCTGAAAAAAATTTACGAATCAAAGACTTGTTGGAGGAATACTGCACCATGGACACAAGTTACAAGAGGTGGAAATTGCCTCTAGATAGGGTTAAAGGTGTAGGTAACCAAACTATGAGGTTCTGTAGTGAAGATAAGCCCCCATTCTCTGTGGCTTTGTTTGAAGAATACTTTCAATACACTTATTACTTAGCTGGTCAAGTATTGGGAATTGATGTTCCTAAGAACATGACAATTTCTCCCATGGTTTTAGCCACAAACTTCCAGAGCCATAATGCCTGACCCTATGTTTATGTAGAGTATTTATTAGAGGCCATCAATAATGCCCTCAATATCATCAAGAATGACAGTGAAGCCATTAATTTCTAGCACTATTCTCTTTTCATGCACATGATATTATACGAAGGGTAGGTTATGGGGATATGGGGTGAGGAATTAAGAATAAAAGACTTAGATAATGATGGAAATTCAAGGCTTGTACAAATGTGGAAATTTGTGTGGGACAACAGGTGCGAGAGGTCCCACTACCTATATTTTGAGGAATATTTTGTCAAACCACTATACAAGATGCTAGGCCAAAAATTTGAATACAACCTCTCCCTAGAGATTTTAAGATTTCTCTGACCAAAAGATATGGGTCACAAAGTAGGGATAAATCACAATTGGGGGGACTGGTACATGTTTGGGGATTGTACTATTATCAGGGTTTATGTATTTGAAGCTACACCTTATTTCCTGCTTAGGACTGTGCCAGACATAGTTGCTTATTTAGAGATCATAAGGCAATTTTCATTTTCAGCTTTCATGCATTTAAAGAGCTATGGGTGGCAGAATTTCATGCCTTCCAATTTATGCTTTGGTGATTTCACTATTATCTCTAATTTAGGCTATGACTTGGTTAGTGGTAAACTAGATTATTATGGCTTTCTGGTTGGCAACAAAAGGGAGAAGTTTGATCCTGAACACTTCATTTGTGATGCCAATTTTTTTTAGAAATTGAAAGGGTATGAGCATAGTTTCCTTTTAGAAGATGCCATCATAAATTATGAAGAAAAAAAAAACATGATGAGAATGAATGCCTACAGTAGGGTTATGATGGCTGAGGCTTGGAAGGTGAATAATAACCTAGGCTATGTAGGGGCTTTCCCTGAGGTACAGGATCCCATAGAAAGAATTTAACAGTTAATCCTCCATGAAGAAGAACTAATAAGAGATGTGCCACTTGTGGAATTTGAAAGAGGAAGGGGCATCATCCTAGGAGGCAAGTAGAAAATATCACACCACTAGATCACTTATCACCTCAACCTACTCCCTGAAGTGAGCTTTGGTTCCCCATCCATGGAAGAAGATAACACCGAGGAGGAAGAAGAAGTCTCACAGTTTAATACTCTTGTTATACCCCAATATGATATGCCATTGGAAAGAAGTGTGATCACCTTTGAAGCCTCTGATGAGCTATCGATGATGTGTGGTATTGTGCAAGTCAAGAATTTGTTGTAGATGATACTTTTGTGCAGACCCCTGAATTTAAATCCTTTATATATGAGTATATAGGAAGACCGATAAGAGAAAGGTTAAAGGACATTGACCCTGAGAAAGAGGCTTATGCCTTGAAAGAGTTGCAACATGAAGTTGATAGGGAAATGAGAAACATGAACTACTGAGAGAGGAAGAGCATTATTGCAAGAAGTTGGAGTTATGCTCCTTCCTAGGTGGGATATTAGTTCAACCATTGTGTTTGACAACTTTTTGAAGAGAAAGAATAAAACTTTGCAAATAACGGATGAAGCAGGTGACATGGTCTATACAGGTCAAGGTACAATCCGATAATACCACTTTGCAAATTTGGGCTCTTTACCCCCCAGGTAAGAAGCCTTCTCTCATTGACCATGATCAAATTTTTGGACATCTCCTAGTGCAAAGAGTAGGGGAGACAAATCCCTTGGAGACTGCTGACTTGAATGTGAATGTAGCCAAATTCACCAAAGCCCAGATCCAAAAGCTAGTAAGAGATAACCAGTGGTTGATAGAGGAAAATGACAAGTTGAAACAAGAATTAACCAACTACAAAGATATGCCCAAGCCCATTTTTACCTTTAATTGAACATGAAAGGAAAGTGTTAGAGGCCATGTCTGAGACTGCCAATGGAAGCATAAATTTGAAAAGGATCAAAAGGAACATGAAGAACTAAAATAAAATTGAAGGCTACTACTTTTGAAGTAGCATCAGGATAATTTGTATGAAATTCACAGATATGTGCCAACATGTAGATTGTGGTCTCGTGCTCAAGTGGACATACAAGGCCCTCGGGAGCATGGAAGTCTGCTTGATAGGATGAAGTAAAATGGAATCCCATATCAAGGAAAATATGGACATAATAATGCTTTGCTCCAAGAATTCAGAGCCTTATGAATACACATGAAAACTTCCAGAATATCTTGACACAAGAATTGAGTGACTTCAACTAGCCACTATGTATGGCCATGCCAGATTTCTTTGAAGAAATAGATTTGAAGGATCAGGAAACTTGGAAAAATGAGATATCAAAATATTTTCTAGGCATCCTTGATGACATCAATGATGAGGATGAGGTACTCAGGAAAACACATAAGCAACTTGGGAGGATTGCTAGATTGGAGAATGTAATGACAGACACTCTACAAAATGCAAACACTTATGCCCAAGAGAAATACATTGATCACATGTCAAAGGTTAATTTGTTCCTTGCATGAGTTGTATGAGGAGGTAGTCAGAGTTTGGTTGTTGTGGATGCATTAACATGGTGCTTGAGCCTTGAACAGATCTTAGGTGGTCATGGTGCTTGCTGATGATTAACGGACTGTGGTGCATCCAACAATAAACTCTTTTTAAGTTTCTATGTTATGTTAATTATGCTTTAGTTAAGAAACAATGTAACTTTTGTGAATGAACCTGAAGCTTGTTGCTTCCTGTACAAATAGGGAAACCAAGGTTCAATTTTGATCATCATATCATCATCATTTCAATCCATTAGAATAATACTAGACCATCTCATCACTTATTCATATCAAAAGAACTCATGTTATGTATGTTTATATTTTGAGCAATATAATGGAGCAATACATTATAAATCGTAATCCATTTTCAGTGTTCAATTGTTGTGTCAATTTTCATGCTTATTTATTGCTTTGCTATCTCCAAAGTGGTCTTTTCAAGTTGTTTAAATCTGCAAGATTTATCAGGGCACATTTGTTGTTACTGTGTGGATGCTTTGATTGGTTTCTGGTTAGGTGTGAATTAAAGTCCTTTCAAATAATTTACTTTAATTGGTTCATATTAAGGATTAAAGTCCTCTTAGAGATTGGCACCCTCTTATGGTCTAAAAACCTATGTTTTTGAGACCCAACAGATTGCAAATAACTCTAAAAATTTAGAAGTCTATGAAACCATGTATATATTCTATGAAATAGTGTATATATTCTTGTACTTGTAAATAATCTTTTACTATTATGTCTATTAAAGAAAATAGAGTTTGAATAAGAAATGCTTCACCCTTTTTGTAAGTGAGTATGTGAATTATTGTTTAAGGAAAAATTACAGTGTTTACATTTTCAGTTTACTAATTTCAAATCTTCATTTTCTATGTATATAAAATTGTATGTGCTCTTTATCTCTAATGACATAAAACAAGAATGCCATAAGAATCAAGGTTTTCAATTTCAGCACCATCATTGTCCACACTTTTCATATCTTGTTCACTTTAAGTACAATCATCAAAATTTTATTTTTATTTCTTGTCCTAGTTAATCTTGATTCCTTTCAACGTAACATGGTAGGTTGCATGTTAAATTTCCAACATTTTCTTTGCATTTTTTTGTATATATTATTTTCTCAATGCATCATTATGTAACAATAATTTCACTTCTGAGATATACAGTAAAAATAAATGAAAGCGCATGTTTTATTTGTCAAGGGAAATGTATGGTGAATACCCTATGTCTTTCAGATAAGTGTGCAAGTGAAATAAGACATAACTAATTGAATCTGATTTTCTACTGTACAATTGTTTTTTGTGTGCTTTTTACTTTTTGCATTTGGATTACCCTCAGAAAGAGACTACTTATCTTTTCTTAAATGAAGCCTTTACATTTCCTGTCTATGAAAGGAATTTACTGCTTGACAACAGGTTCATGAAATTCATACAAATTAAGATTGGTGTAAAAGGTCATCCCCAAAATGTTGTTTGGTCTAGAATTATAATGGAAAATAAAAAAAACTTGCTAGGAGAATAAAACAGGTTTTCAATTGTCCAAGTACAACATAATATTACTGAAGCATTTCAAAGTTTAGGCCATAAGAATCATCCTTTTCTAAACATGGATTGCAAATAATTCTAAAAATTTAGAAGTCTTGGTCATTAACATTATTGTTTGCTACAATGTCATCCAGTGTATCATTGTCAATGTTCATATGTTCTTTCAAGTATTTAATATTATCATCATCCTCATCTTGACCTGCATCATCTTCATCATCATTGAAATTTGACTGTAGACCATCTATATTGTTACCAGATGTATTTGGATCATCATTTTCTATACCATCCATATTGTTGTCTTCCATAACATCATCTAACTCTGAATTGTTGTCTTCTTGTGCCTAAACACAACCATCTTCAACATCATCATGGATGTCAATTTCTTTGATGTTCTCTAATCCCTCTCTCTCATTTTGTTGGCCATCATTGTTTTGCTCAGTATCCACTAATGTATTGTCAAATACATGCCTTAATCTTGGATCATAATGTATGACAAATATCCATTTCGAGTCAAAAATATCTTCATAGAAAAATACCTGCACATGAATTCCATACATATATTAGATGCATGTTATAACAATTTTATTGATTAATAAACACATGTATATATTCACAATAAGCTATGAATTAATAGATTAATGATCACTATCGCTTCTTGTTTGAGTTAAAGAAATACCTGCTCACAATGAATTGGTAGAACATAAGGCTCCTTATCCTCCTGTAGGAATGATGAGGAATCTATAGAAAACAATCCACTATGGGTATCATGTCTTCGTGTTCTCTCAAATGCTTCATACCATCTACACTTAAAAATACAACATTTAAAAGAGTGGTAATCCAACTCAATAATTTCTTGTATTTTCCCAACATATTGTAGATTTCCTTCAATTATATTCTTATCTTTTGAGCTTGATTGACTGTATTGCTCGAAGTCAACCATGATGCCACAATCAAAGGATTGTCTCTTTACATCTACACTTTCTACACGTTAATGCCAACCATATTCCCACACTGCTGGATATTTCCTCGCCTGTGAAAAACCATTTATTTCAATGAAAACAAATATAATGACAAATATTAAAATAGTTAATACTATCAAAACTATAAGGAAACAACATTTTGTAAAATTCCAAATGTACCTTTCTTTCACATCCTCTAGACATGTTGATTTCATCTTCTGTTATGTTTGAATCTGTACCTGCATCTTCTATTTGATTTTTATTTTTTTCAGTAACCCATTATAGTGTGCAATATTTTCCCCATTCCCCAAGTAGATGAGTGGGAAATGGGGTATTCCTTGGGTTTGATCTCTTAAATTTTCTCCTTGCTTCTAACACTTCTCTCTTTTTATCATACAAATCAAGCTATTTATTCATAAAGTCCATGTGGTACAGAATGAACTTGTCGAGTATAGAAATTTCATCTACACCTATTACATGTCAACGTGTTTATTTCAAACTCCAAATGTCATGATGTTAATTTGAAAAATAAATTACACAGTAAATTAATGATTGTAAGAAAAACAACCACATTGATCGTGAATTTACTTACTAATTTGTACTTCAACACCATTAGATTGTGGTTTTCCTCCATTAGTAATATCTGATGCTCGTTCTTCATCCCAGACGCGTGGGCTATCTTCAAAATCCTTACCAAGGAATTCACACAAGAAGAAAAATGCTTCATTCAATACATACCCTTCAACCATGCAACCCTCTAGATGCGCCTTTTGTCAAACATATCTTTTAAGTGTTTTCATATACCTCTCAAAGAAAAAAATCCACCTCGTTCATACAACACCCGCCAATTCAATGTCATCAAATAAGTGTATAAGTAAATGGACTTGCAGGTCCATGAAACTTGTAGGGAGATTCTTCTCAAATACACATACAATTTCTGTAATTTCCTTCTTCGACTTTGACACTTCAGATTCATGGATCTCCTTGGAGGTCACCCACCTAATATAAGAATAGTAAATTAGTATGAACCTTTAGTCATAAATTAAAATGCAATATAATATCTCTATGTCTCTCACACATGAACATTTCATATAACCACATACCTTGTAAATGTTGACAATTGACTTATGGCATTCCTTAAGTCAACTGTAAGACATGAATCCCCCCTAATTGCCAATGGCATGATATGCTATCAAACACATTTATGAAAAGGTCATTAGTAATTTTTTCTCACACAACAAAATATCAAAATAAATTTAGTGCTTAATCAATGTTACTAGTAAATGTTAAATGCTGATATATAATACCTTCATTAAATTATGAAAATCATGTGCTTTAAATCCTGTGATATGTCCATCAACTGTAAAAGCTTTGACCAATGATGACCCATAGCCAGTAGGTGTCCTTATTGAACGGATGGCATTTTTTAGTTGGTCTAGCTCTTTTTTTTTCAAAATCCATGGAGCTTTTGCATATGTTTCATTTTCCTTGTTTGGCCACAAATGTTTTCTATCAAATTTGGTATGTGAAAGAGCAATATCTCTCCTTGAAGACAAGGTGTCCTCTTTGCCTGATATGTCTAGAAATATAGAATTTGGGATATTTTTGAAGATGTGCATAGGATCTAATAGGTGAGATATTAATAGATCCTTCCAGTAAGGGAGCTCATAAAATATGGATTTCCTTTTCATTCCTTCTGGCATATTAACTACAACTTGTTTTGGTTCTTCAATTGAATCATCTCAATCAAAAAAATCCTCCCAAGCTTTCAATTCAGCATCTTCATACTTCTTAAGCCAATCACCTTGACCCATAATCATGAGAGGGCCTCTATTTTCAACTTTTCCATCAAATTGATTCTTCAGGTGATTTCTAAACCTATGATCGAGTGGTAGAAAAACCATGTTGTTTGCATAAATAAATTTATGTAGATCTTTAGAATACCAATCTTGAAATTGTACTGCACATCTTGGACATGCAAATATCCCCTTTGTTTGAAGCCTTGCAATTCAATAAGAAATGTTAATAACATAAAAAAATAGTATAAAACTAAGTATATGTTAATAACATAAAAAAAAGTATAAAACTAAGTATGAAAGTTGGGATGAAAATAAATTATGAATGTAAATACGTAAATATTTCATCTTACTAGAACAAACACCAAGTCCTAGGAAATCATGAATAGTCCAACATAGCACACCATACAACATGAAGGACCTATTTTATGGAGGACGTGATATTTCATACATTCTTATGCCTTTCCATAGCAGTTGCATCTCATCAATAAAAGGCACAAGATAAACATCCATATTTTTAACTTGATGTTTTCCTGGAACAATGAGAGTTAGCATAAGGTGCTCCTTTCTAACACTCATCCATGGGGGAATATTGTATACTATCAATCCGATTGGCCAAACACTATAATTTGAGCTCAAGAAAGAGAATGAGTACACTCCATCAATTGCAAGAGAAAACTTGATACTACGGGGTTCATCTTTGAATTTTGTTGGCCATTTTTCCTCTGTGTTTCATTGCTTTGCAGTTGGCCAAAATTCGCATGAATCCATCTTTACTCCTGTTCTTTGCATGCCAGTCCATCAATTGTGCTAGTGAATTCCAACGAAACATTGAAGTCTAGGTATAACTGGCATGTGACGTAAAACCTTCTTTGGAACTGTACAACCTTGTACATCTATACGATATCTCTTCTATTTGCATATAGGGCATTCTACCTTGGTTTGATATTCATCTCTGTATAAAATGCAATCATTTTTACATGAATGAATTTGCTTATATTCAATCTCCAACTGAACCAACAACAGACGCGCCTCTTTGCAAGTTGATGGCAACACATTCTCTTCATGGAATATTTTAGTTTTTAGTGCCCTGTAAGATTTCCATAGATTAAATCAATTGAATGTTTGACTTATGATGAACATGTTTGATATGTCAATAAATACTAGGACTATTTATATACAATATATGGTTTTAAAATCCCCTTAAAGAAATATAAATGGAGTTGATGAATGTTTAGGAATTATGTACACCAATTGACAATGCAAAGTAAGAAATAGATTTCAACTCACTTTAGTAGGGTAGTGAATCCTTTGTCTGACCAACCAAATAGTGACTTGATTTCTAATAATATAAATGTGCATGCTAGTTTTTAGGTTCTACTTGCACCTAATTTGAACACGGGTGTCTTCGCTATTTGCTTGATGGAGTCTTTGATGTTGTTATCATCAACATTGCATTAGTGGAATTACCCCTACTATCATTGTTACTGTCAACCATATCATCATTATTGTCATAAAATTGTTTCCATCCCCAAAGAAACCTATAAGAATTTCATTCAATCCTTCTTCATGCATTGCATTTTCACCATCATGATCATCATCATTAAGGCCAGGTGGCATGTCATCAGTGTATGCGACTCTCATCAGCTCTTCAAATTTCTTAGGTGGTTGTGTTCTCTTCAATCTTTCTCTTCTCGCCCTGGTATGGTTTAAAGGATGGTTTGGATCATCCCCTCCAAATCTTAATAACCAAGTTGGATCTTGGGTATTAGTATGTGTTTCATCAAAATCTTCTACCTATCAACAAACACAAGCATTATTTAATATTTGGAAATAATTGGATAAATCATAAATGTATCAATTTCAAAGAAATATAATCAAATATGGCTTAAAAAATAAAAAATAAAATTGTATGAACATATATACATCAATTGAATAATGGAACATTATTTTATAGACTACCTTTTTTATACAATAATTTAGATAATACACAATTTTGACAACACAGTTTATAAAACATTAGTCCAAACTCATTTATTATTCTTTCATTTTAATCGATTGTAGGAGGCATACTACTGAATGGAAGCTCATCATATATGTAATGTATTTGTATAATCACTCGTTTGAATTGTTTCTTTCCACGACATATAGAACATCCACAAACAACAATTTTCTCAAAGTATTCATCCCATGTACTATAGTCCTGACCTACCTCTTCTTCAGTGCAATCATTTGTTGTGTCTGTAGTATCCATTGTCATATCCTCTTCCACCCACTTTTGTCTACGTGATTTAACAGTTTTAGGTCCACGTCCACATACATATCTTCTTCTTTTGCTAGTTGAACGCTCAGGTTCTGCATTTGCTCCAATCTCCATCTAAAATAATCAACAACATGCATTAATTTATGTCAAGATTGGATAATACATTATAAATTTCAATAATACTATGAAAATATATGGACGTATCACAAAATGCCATCAGATCATTTTTTCCTAAGTTAAGTCAAAATTTGAGTTCCTGATGTCCCACTTCATCTGTTGTGTCCTCATTTGATATGACATGATTTGTTTCCATGGCCTCGTCTCGCCCCTATAATACACAACATCGTAAATAATGTTTAGTACACCAATTATATCATTTCAACAAGTATGCTATCCAATACATAGCCTCACTTTAGTCATATATTTGACATATTGATATCTCCTCTATGATGTAGCATTTGTGAATTCATAAACAACTTCCTCCTTTGGTTGAGGTTGCTTTCTCTTCTTACCTCTATTGTATCTGCAGATTTCGTTGTCTCATCTATTTCCACCCACTTTCCTCTCAGTGATTTAGTATTTCTATTCCATCCACGTCCTCTCTCCATGGCCTCCTTTATGAATAAAAATGCTACCACAAAAGATTTCACTGCACTACTATTGAGAAGGAAGAAGCAACTTGTGGGACCGTGGTAAAAACCGATCTACCACATCGAGCTGTTGAAGGAGCTACGGGACAACGGTGGTCACCGCACTACCGCACGCCAATGGTAGAAGACTTGCGGGAGTCACCGCAACACCGCCAGGAACAGAAGGAAGACTTGCATTTTGCCATAGAAGCTTTCACTGCACTACCGTCGAGAGGGATGAAGCACCTTGCAGAACCGCAGTCAAAACTGCTCTACTACACCGAGCTAATGAAGGAGCCATGCGACGACAATGGTTACAAAAAAAAGGCAGGAGTTGGAATTATTTCCAACACTTTGGATCCTATGATACACAACAATGAAAATAGTCACTATACAACAATGATAGGCGCCCAATTAGGCGCACTTGGTGCCGCCTTAGGTGCCTCAAATAGATTACATTAACAGCCAAAAGTCAGTGCTAAAGTTTGCATTGACTAATGACGACTAAAGTGCCGACTATTGGATCAAAATTGAAAATTTAAAAATTTCCCGCGTGAAGGAAGAAATCAGATGACAAAAAAAGGAAAAACACCGCACGAAGGAAGAGAGCAGTGCGCTACCAATAACTGATGAGGAATTTGATTTAGTTTGTGACACCATAGGTAAGGTTACAATTTTTTTCTTGGTTGAATTCATGATTGTTTATTGCTCTTTGTATTGCATTTGAATTTGTGATTGTTTACTGGTCAATGGCCTAACCTGTCCAGGCAGCCTCTAAATTATCCCATCATTATAAATTGTAAAATATTTGAGAAACCAACAAAAAAATTTACCCTACCCATTTGAGCTTTGTCTCAAAATATTATAGCACAAAGCCAATATACCTTCGTATTCTTTCCCTAACCTGGGTATCAAGGAAATAGTGAACTGTTTGGAAAATCTAGGAATTGTGTTAGTCACTGTTGAGCAACTACTGAAAATAAAAGCAAAAACCGCTTGGTTTTGCCCAGTTGCACCATAATAACCAATGCCATGACAAATTCGTGCAAGATTGCATTATGAAAGAGTTTTCATGATAAGGTTATCAACACTAAGCAAACCCAACAAACATATTTTCCCTAAGTTATCAATATTCAGAAAACCCAACGAACATGTCACTACTGAGCAATTGCTGAAAATAAACGCATAAACTGCTTGGTTTTGCCCAGTCACGCCATAGTCACCGATGCCATGAAAAATTCGTGCAAGATTGCATTATGAAAGAGTTTTCATGATAAGGTTATCAACACTAAGAAAACCTAGCAAACATATTTTCCCTAGGTTATCAACACTAAGCAAACCCATCGAACATATTTTCCCATAAAACAAAACTTTCATACCACAAACTGGACGAAAACTTTCATACCTGATAGTGTGTACTTCGTTTTCCTCCACAGACTGGACGAAAATAATTTTCCCTAGGTCGCCTCAAAATGTCAAGAAATAGAAGGAAGCGAGTATTGTCAACAGACTCTGGCCACAAGGTGGTAATTCATTGTCAATTTATAGATTTGTAAATGTTTTCATTGTTTCTTTGAATTTTACTTTTTTAGTTTTTTATTTCAAAATTTAAAAGAAAAAAATATAATTTATATATATATATATATAGGGACATGAGACTGACAAAGATAAAGTGGAATTGTAGTTTTTATTTTTTTATTTCTAAATTTAAAAGAAGAAATATAATTTAAATATATATATATAGGGACACGAGACTAACAATGATAAAGAGGAATTGGCTTCCATATTGGGGGTAGAGGCAGTGAACAAATTGGTTAATGTGGATTGGACAATGCTTGCCATATACATAGAAAAACAATATGGTAATGCCCCTCAAACATTGCAAACAAATCAATTGTGTCAAAGGGAATCAATTGGTTCCCCAACTAGTCCTAGATCGAACAAAATATCCAAGAGGAAATCAATGGCAGTAAACTCTAAGAATGTGGAATAGGGCACAAAGACTTCCAATGTCCTAGCCACTCTTGGGACACACACTTCTTCCACCACGCCATGTTATCAATCTTGCATTGGTAGCTATAATATGAAGATAGAATACGAGGTGGTTTTGAGGGAAGTCCGAATGACTGATGCTGGGAATACGTTTGTGAATAGGTTGAAGGAATCATGCCTTCAACAGTTCAAAGATTGGATCTACATTTACCATTCTCACAGATACCCATGTAGCTAAAAAAAGCAGTTATCCATGACATGGAGACTAATTTTGGTACAGGTTGGTCTGTAAAGAAGATAAAGCTACAAATTTCTCAAAACTACAAGAGATTTCAGTGCAACCAAACAAAGAAAATCCCTCCTGAGCTAAGGCAGAAAAGAAGGCCAATTGATGTAAGTGTGAATGTATGGAAAGAGCTTGTAAAAGCATATGAGAAGTTCGTTGCATGAAGGAAGTCTGGTGAGGAGAGTACACAGGTATTTGAATTTTCTCATAAGATTATATCAAATTTATTAAACGATATTTAAATTTTATTTGTGCATACTTAAATTGAATTAGTATATGTTTCAGGACAAGGCCTCCAAGGCTAGGCTTGAGAAACTTTGTGCCACGCATTGCAGTGGCCAGAAAGGTTTACAAGCCTTGATCTATACATTTGTAAGTATATTAATATGTTAAATGATATATTTTTTTTATTTCCTTGGAAAAAGTAAATGATTGCATATTAATTAGTTTAAGTAGTCCATGTACCATGTTTTGATAGGAGGAGAAATATGGACGCCATCCAAAGCAATTTGAAAAGAATATGTTACAAAACAAAAAGTAGAACAATTTTGTAATATGGATGGAGAACGAGGTATCAATAGTTGAGCTTCAATAACTTAGTTGGATATTGTTGTGTTAATATGTCAATTTTCATCTGTTGTGTTGAGTTGTTTATTGATACGTAGGATGAGTAAATAGAGCTCAAATCTTATGATTACAAGATGACCATTTATGTGCATGAATAAATAGTAGAAGGATGTAGATGAAATGCGTAATGGCTGGTTGTCATAGAAGTCAAACTACTGAAGTAACAACACTGATTCAATTAACATATATGCATCATTTGCATAAACAACTAAAATGTGTAACAAATGTTAATCAATACATTGAATTTTGAGATGCATTGAAATAATAAAAAAAATGTTTTTGGGAAAATATCAGCAGCATGGGGGAAGAAAGCATTAACCCTAATAAAATCATTTTCTGTTGTTCTTGATACACTATCTGTAAGTTTTCCTTGGATGACAGTACTGAATTTCTATATGTTGTACCCCTTAAATATCCTACATGTTACAAATATGGAATAACAATGCACAACTTTGTATCGAGTCCAAAGGCCAAGGCATTCTGAATAAGGGTAGCCAAACTTGATAAGGATGTAGTCACTATTACACGTATTTACAAACTAGAAGATTCATGTAAAGACAACTGCCCATGACCATAATCAATCAAATTATGCACATTCAAATATAAGTTTGAAAGCTTGCATTTCAGTCCATGCATCTAAGTCCTTGTTGAAGATTGAGGGTGTCAACAACAAAGCTAGAATAACTCTTCTTAAACCATAGCTAGTTTTAAAGTGTAGTATTTCCAAATTCAAATCCACTTCTCAGCTAAGGAAATTAGGTAGGATTGTCAGGTGCTACCTCAAATAGAGAAGGCCATAGAAAACATTGAAATAGAAGATCCAATAAGTGAGACAAAATAGTTGTAGGCCATAGATAATCAAAATTCTTGCAATGCACAAATGATTGTGATATAAACAAAAGGTGCTTACACATTGGATGAATATATCGTCATCAAAATGACCAGAAAGAAATTTCAAAATTTTAAGTAAACTCTGACAATCAAGAAAAACAGTCATACAAATTGGAAGTAAACTTTGGCAGACATGTAGGTGAACTTAATTCATCTAGCTTTATGCCTCTTGGAAGACATCAGGATATCCCATCCTAAATTTTGAACCACATCCATTACCTCCACATAAAATTGGACATCCTTGGTCTTCTTGGTTCCCACGCCATGATATGGTTATGCAAATGAAAATGAAGCAAAGTAATCATCTCCTTCTCCGCTGGCTAGAAGAATGCATGCTTAATGTTTTGATACATGATATTAGCTCTCTCTTCTACTCTCATGCTCGAATACTGAAATCTATTATGGTGGGCCTCTAGAGTTCCAGTCATTTTTCATCCTCTTCCACCAAATGCTGGCCTGATCCACACATCTGCCAACCTAATTGGCTTTGTTTTTGAAAGCTAAAGTTTCTTCTCTGACAGTCAAGAAAAACAATCATAAAAATTGGAAGTAAACTTTGGTAGACATGTAGGTGAACTTAATTCATCTCACTTTATGCCTCTTGGCAGACATCAGGATCTCCCCTCCTAAAGTTTGGACCACATCCATTACCTCCACATAAAATTGGACATCCTTGGTCTTCTTGGTTCCCACACCATGATATGTTTATGCAAATGAAAATGAAGCAAAGTAATCATCTCCTTCTCTATTGGCTAAAAGAATGCATGCTTAATGTTTTGATACATGATATCAGCTCTCTCTTCTGCTCTCATGCTTGAATACCAAAATCCATTATGGTGGGCCTCCAGAGTTGTAGTCATCTTTCATCCTCTTCCACCAAATGATGGCTTGATCCACATTTCTGCCAACCTAATTGACTTTGTTTTTGAAAGCTAAATTTTCTTCTCTGATAGTCAAGAAAAATAGTCATAAAAATTGGAAGTAAAATTTGGCAGACATGTAGGTGAACTTAATTCATCTCACTTTATGCCTCTTGGCAGACATCGGGATCTCCCCTCCTAAATTTTGGACCACATCCATTACCTCCACATAAAACTGGAGATCCTTGGTCTTCTTGGTTCCCACACCATGATTCTTGGTACCTGCAACATTGAAAATTATCCTTATATAAGAATTCCCTCCATCTTGTTGGCTTGTAACACTCTTGATGGTGGCTACTTGAAATCTAATTTTGATTCCACTTCTACATCAGAGGGTTCATATCCTTGATCTGACTCTTTTGAATTATTAGAATCAGAATCACTAGCTTCCATATTCAAAAATTCCCAACCACCATCTTCAATATATTTATTTGGATCATCAGTAATACTCTTCAAAATTGGCCACCAGTTCAAGTTCATTCTGCTTTCATAATACTTTATATTCATGGAGTTCAACCATTCCTTGATGCCATCAAGTGAAGATTGAGGAATGGCGTCAATGTGGAGTACATCCCACTTGAATTCTTTGAAAATAATAGCCATATCAAATGCCTTTTTCCCAAGTCCTACTCTCTGAAGGTTAACAATCTCAATCTCACTAATAGTGATTACTAAGAAAGGTAATTCCACCAACTCTACCAAGCAGTTTACTGTAGGAACAATAAAAGCAGAGGCTTTGACATGAACTCCATGAAAACCAATCTCTCTAAATGGTATATAAAACTCTAGTTCAAAATATTTTAGATGAGGATGCTCCCATAGCTCTCTTACTCGCTTGACAAATCCTTGAAACTCTGTATTGATTTTATTTTTCCTGTCCCTCTCTTGTTGTTCTTCTTCAATTTCATCAGGATTATACATTGACCTTCTTGTCCCTCCTAAAGTTTGGACCACATCCCTTACCTCCACATAAAACTGAACATCCGTGGTCTTCTTGGTTCCCATGCCGTGATATGGTTATGCAAATGAAAATGAAGCAAAGTAATCATCTCCTTCTCTGCTGGCTAGAAGAATGCATGCTTAATGTTTTGATACGTGATATCAACTCTCTCTTTTGATCTCATGGTTGAATATTGAAATCTATTATGGTGGGCCTCCAGAGTTCCAATCATCTTTCTTCCTCTTCCACCAAATGCTGGCGTGATCCACAAGTCTTCCAGCCTAATTGGCTTTGTTTTTGAAAGCTAAAGTTTTCCTGACTCACCAGTATTAGCTGTAATTTTTTTGAAATTTTATTATAGTATGTGCACTTTGATATGATGTAATATGATTATGGTTTCATCTCATATGTTGTAATATTAGATATATAACAAAAAAAAATTATTGCATGAAATAAATAATAACTTTTCATTTTAAATGTTTTTTTTGGAAAACACGGGTCTTCCAGAAGATCAAGATGATCCTTAGCATGATATAGATCCATAAAATATTTGTCTTGCTGGTACAGATCACATGGAAGAGGATGATGTTGATGCAAATACGGAAGACACTGAGGTCGATGACAATGATGATGACGATGACAACGATGATCAGGATGGTGGTGATGATGATGATGATGATGATGAGATAGTTGGTGATAGTAACCAGTGACATTCATGATCATATAGACTACATCATGGATCATTGCTGATATATCGTTATGATGACTCTTTTCATGATTACTATCATATGTATCATTTTCACAACCTATTATACTATATTGTTGAGTTGTATCATATTGACATGTATCATTTTCACTATATCATTTGGACATGTATCATCTTGACTTGTATCAATTTTAGTTACATAATTTATCAATTTTATTTATATCATTTGTACATGTATCATTTTCACTTATGTCGAATGTTGGACATGTATCATTTTGACATGTTTTTGATGTATTGGAATATTTGACTTTCACTTGTTTTTGTTATATATGATGATGATCTTATCAGTATTGACTTTTCAATTTATATATATTAAAAGTGGTCAATGATTTTTGGATGGATATTTATTAAGTATGATGATTTTAATTTACTGCTCAAGATGGATGTTTTCAAATTCAATTAAATTATAGATATTTGATTCACTTGTTTTAATTATAGATGATGATCATGTTACAATAACTATATTGTTATTTAATCATATGAGTTAAATAATTAAATTACTTACTCTATAATCATATGAGTTATTTAAGAGGCATGATATATTTAACTAATTAAATTGAAATAAAACATATTAAATTAATAAATGGAAGCAAAACAAGAAGCATTTTTAGAAGCAAAAAAGGAAGCAACAATGGAAGCAAAACTAAAAGCAAACCAAAAGCAATTTTGGAAGCAAATTGGAAGCAAACCTGGAAGCAAAATTGGAAGCAAATCTGGAAGCAAAACTGAAAGCAACACTAGAAGCAAAACTGGAAGCAAACCTGGAAGCAAAACTAGAAGCAAAATCAGAAGCAAACTTGGAAGCAAAATCAGAAGCAAAATTGGAAGAAAAATCGGAAGCGAAATCAGAAGCAAACATGGAAGCAAAACCAGAAGCAAAACTAGAAGGAAAACTAGAAGAAAAAATGGAAGCAAATGTGGAAGTAATTTAACCAGAAGCAAAAGTGGAAGGAGAATTGGAAGCAAAATCGGAAGCAAAACTAGAAGCAAAATTGAAAGCAAACTTGGAAGCAAAATTGGAAGCAAACTTAGAGGCAAAACTGGAAGCAAAAATGGATGCAAAATTGGAAGCAAAACTAGAAGCAAAAATGGGAGTAGACATGGAAGAAAAACTAGAAGCCGAATTGGGCACCAATTTCGGTGCCATTTCTATCGTTACTTCTTGACGCTAATGGAGGTGCCATGATTTTTCAGTGCTAAAACCGGTGCTAATTCCGACGCTAAAATCAACACTAAATATGATGAAAAAGTCGGTGCAAAATCAGACGCTAAATTGACCATGCTTGTTTGTGTTGAGTTTAACACTAGCCAAATTGTCCAACTCATGTACTCAAAATACATTAAAATCTGGTGCCAAAGTTGGCACTAATTTCCTGTTGTGCTGTTGTGATATAATGCATTCACTATGTATTCATTGCTTCACATATACAACCACAATAATATTTAGCATTCTAAAGTTACCAAAGCAATTAAACATTTTATGTTATTTACAAAAAGGCATTGTTGACTGTTATTTTGTAGGTTCAGGTTATAGCCAAAGATAGAGAAGAGCAGTCAATAATGCCTTGTAGAAAACAACATAAACTGTACAATGTCGCAACCATCAACACAAAACAAAAGCCTTAAATGAAACAATGATGGTTTCAACAAAAACCTAGAAAATTATTTTTCTAACAGTGACCTATCAATAAGTGCAATAACAAATATAGATGAGTTTAAATCTAGATACATATGTTTGTTTCCTGAGAAAACAAAATAAACATCACTTGGCATAGCTTGTGACGAAAACACTGCTTCATCTATCGGCTGCATAAATTGGCGATGTTTGCAATAATAGTTTGCATTCAAAACTTAGCATAGTAATTCAACACTTTATGTTATTTTCAATAGGGCTGCAGGCTGGTGGGTACAAAAGCAGTGAATGCATTGTAAATGCCCCCATAGTAAAAAAGACCTTGGTCAAAGTTTTAACTTTTCCTTGTCTCAATGTGATTACAATTCTTCTATTAGCTGCAATACGCGTATTATTCAATTTTGTTAAAGTAGATTACCAAAATAAATGGGCACTATACATTTTGGACATGTTTATTTTCTAAATGCAAACCATGCCACCTCTGAAGTAGGATTATAGATACTGAAGCAGTCGATACATGTTTAATGCATTAAATGGTATAACAAATAGATCAAAAACAATAGTCTATTAAATTCAAATAACATAAAAAATGCATTAGCCTTTTCTAGCATATAAACAACATCAACAAACGTGTTAAGAAACATGATATGCTATATGCCGATATAAGAAACAATTACAATACTACTCTTGTCCTATTGCAACCATAAATATTATTCACTGCTGTAAGGCCTAATTGTACAAATAGGTACAATAGATAACAAATGACATGAAACAACTAAACAAAAAATAGGTTACAATATAATTTAATTTGCCATCAAAAGTTTAAGAAGAAAAAACAACTATTTGAAAACCAAATTCAACAAAATCAATAGTATATAATGTCCTCATATTTTCCTAATTTTCTTAAATCAAAATGAACGAAAAATGAAGAGTCGGCCTACTTAAACCAATAGAAAAAAAGAAAAAATAATCTCCAAGCACAAAAAATACGTCTTAAAATCCTGACTTTAGGATAAAGTCAAAAATATTTTAAACAACACAATCTCATTGGCCAAGTGTCTAATTGAAAAGAAAATGCAACAGATGCAATAGTAAACCTACCTATCGACAGGAACTAACAATTTCATTAGTAACTTGCTTTTCAACAAAAAAAGTTTCATGTTTATGAATTGCATTCCATGTCATTCACTACACTCATCTGTCTATTCAGTAAGTCAGATTCCTAAACAAGGCTTCTCCTTTATTGTTCACAACTCTTCCAAAGCATAAATTTTGTGCACATTGGAAGACTTAAAATTCATTGCAAACAAACAAGAACAATGATACAAGAATCTGACCTTCTAGTTCCTTGTTCAACAACCAAGTATATTTACGCTGGTATAGATCTCTGCCTACAACTTCAATTGTAAATAATGGTTCTTGTTACAGTGACAAAATAGACAAATGAACACAGTCCACGACATGTTATTTTGTAAAAGTGTAGTGGTCGCGAATGGCTTGGTTGTTCGTTTACGATACTTGATAACTAGAAATATTGGTTGTTGTTAAAAAGGCTAACATGGCAAGTAAGTACATTAAATTAAATATGCTTTGTGCAAGGTCTTGTAGGCTATGGAAGCAATGAATGCATTAATTATGTGTTTATTGCTTGAGTGGCTATTACCCTATCAGTAAGCATGATGGTTGGTTGGTGGTAGAAGGGCTAATGGGAAAGACTTACAAAAAGTTATAATGTTTGTGCATTGTTTTGCAAATTTTATTATTGTTTCTATGATTCAAGTTTATGAATAGTGTATTATTTGTCATGGATTGTGCTCATTTCTTTAGTTCTATCATGTGTCTCTAGTATTCATTTTCCTATAAGCAAAATAGCAAAGTACAAGTAGATGGAAAATTTTGCTGACAGGATGACAACCACTCAAGCAATAAACAAAGAATTAATGCACTCACTACAATGTTATCCCTTCTAACAATGAGCAATACTTCTACTTATCAAGTATCATAAAAACACAACCAAGCCATTCACAAGAAGTCCACATTTATAGAATAACAAACATGCAAAAGGCTAAAAAACCCATAAGATTTTCACAAGTCAAACAACAATAAGCAGAAACAAAACCCACCACTCGTCTAACATTTCATGAATTAACAATATGTTCACCACATGTGTACACACAGTCTAGAAAAACTTGGTAAGAGCATCCACTTTCCCTTGTAATGCTTCTACTTATCAAGTATCAAAAATAGACAGACAAGCCACTCACCAGTTGCACACTGTTCGTATGGCTCCTCCCTCGAATAAGCACTACACATAATGAAAAATGTCCAAGACTGCAACCAACAATGAAAAACACACAAGCTTCTAACAAACAATAAAAAAACAATAAGCAAAAACCAACCCTCCAACACATGTTGCACAATTTTCTTTCTGAGCTTTGCTCATAGGATACCAACACAATAAACACATAGTTAATGCATTCAACTTTTACAAAATAACAAACATGCAAAAGTGCAACTGAGAGCCAAAAAACCCACAATCTTTTGAACAAATGATAGAAAAACAAAAATAAGCACATACAAAACCCAACACTCACCTAATATTTCATGAACTAACTATGCATTCACTTCATCTGTACCCATATGCAAAAACGAAACCAACAGGTAAAAAATCCACAAGATTTTCAAGAAATGATAAACAAACGACACTAAGCACAAAGAAAACCCAACACTTGCCTAACATTTCATAAATTAACTATACGTTCATCGCACATGCAGACGAGCCACTCACCACCTGTACACCATTCCTATGGCTCCCCCCTCGACTAAGCACTGCATAGAATGAAAAATGTCTAAGACAACAACCCACAACCTCAAACACATAAGCTTCTCAAAAAACAATAAACAAAAAATAAGCAAAATGCAGCGATCGTATCATTTTACATGAATTAACTATGCATTCTTCACTTATGTCCACAAGCTGTCCAACACATATAGTGAGGTTTGCATTTAATGTATTAAACATGCATTCACTACTTTAGTACCAGCTCACCGCCAAAGCTTCCAAGTAAAATATTTGCCACAATGTATAATGTTCCCATATTTTCCTAATTTACTTAGAGAAAAATCAACTAAAATAAAAAATTGGCCTAGTCAAACCAATAGAAAAAGAGATAAACCGTAATTTTCAAGCACCAAAAATATGTATTTAAATCCCGACTATAGGAAAAAAAAAAAATTTAGTTTTCCTGGTGGTATGGAGCAATCCCAATACCTTGTAGTATGTGAATTGTGAACAACTGTAAATAACAATGCTTGTGTATCCTTTGCTGCACTACACACATTGTGAATGTCAAATGAATGCACTAATGGTGACAATGATAACGGTGTTACATGTGAACATGTGAGAATATAGACTTGGAACAAATTTGTCTATTGACCAATGCATTACAATAGCAGTATGTCGTTGCTATATACAACAATATTGTTTTAGATCTTGTTCACTATAGAAACTTACAATGCATCAACTGTGGCTACATTTCTTCGGTAGGCACTAGCCTAATAGTAAAGCCTGTAAAATTTGGATTCAATGACTAGATGTTTGCAAAAATTCATTGTGTTGTTTTGTTTTGATTCGGTATTTATTATTTTGTTGGCAATACTAGAACAATTTGCATTTAGACATTAAATATTTGCATCAATCTAGTCTTCAAGAATTGGCACAAATAAAATCCAGCACTTGCCTAAGATTTCATGAGTTAACTATGCATTCACTACTTTCCTACCCACCAGCTCTCCAACACATTTCACATAATTTCCATTCAATGGATCAAACATGTATTCACTACTTGAAGATTAAATATTTTCCAGAGTATATAATGTCCCCTTATTTTACTAATCTACTTAAATCCCCACTATAGGAAAAAGACAAAAATATTTTAAACAAGATAATCTGATAGGTCAAACAACTAATTCGCAACAAAATGCAAGTGATGCAATAGTCAACCAACTATGGCACAAAGAGAAATATACATCAAACAATACAATTTAATTTGCCATCAAAAGTTTAAGAACAAGTAACTATTTGAAAACAAAATTCAACAAAATCAACAATATATGATGTCCCCATATTTTCCTAATTTGCTTAAAGCAAAATGAATGAAAATAAAAAGTCAACCTACTCAAACCAATAGAAAAAGAGATAAACAATAATCTTCAAGCACACAAAATACCTCTTAAAATCCCGACTTTAGGAAAAAGTCAAAAACATTTTAAACAACACAATCTCATTGGCCAAGCACCTAATTGAAAAGCAAATGCAACGAATGCAATAGTAAACCTACCTATTGACAAGAACTAACAATTGCAATAGTAACTTGCTTTTCAACAAAAAAAGTTTCATGTTTATGAATTACATTGCATGCCATTCACTATGCTCATCTATCTATTCAGTAAGTAAGATTCCTAAACTAGGCTTCTCCTTTATTGTTCACAACTCTTCCAAAACACATATTTTATGCACACTGGAAGACTTAAAATTCTTTGCAAACAAATGAGAGCAATGATACAAGAATTTGACCTTCCAGTTCCTTGTTCAACAACCAAGTATATTTGTGCCAATATAGATGTCTGCCTCCAACTCCAATTGCAAGTAATGGTTCCTGTTACAGGGACAAAACAAACAAATGAACATAGTAAATGACATGTAATATGCTATCCATAAACATGAACCACACAAACAATAGTAAAATTTACAAAAAAATAGAACAACATGATAATTTTTTCAAGCATTCCCCGTTAACCTTGCAACAACAACCAAGTATCATAAATACAGAGAAAAGCCACTCACCAGTAGTGCACTGGCATAGAATAATAAAGATGCACGAACTGTACGAGAAGCTTAAAATATAAAGCTTTATAAGAAACAACAAAAAAACAAGAATAAGCACAAATAAAACCTAGTACTTGCATCAAATTTCATGAATTAACTATGCATTCACTGCTTATGTACCCACCAACACTCCAACACATCTTGCACAATTAGCTTTCCGAGCTTTGCTGACACGCCGATAACCACTCAAGCAATAAAAAAAGAATTAATGCACTCATTTCCCCATTAGCCCTTCTAACAACAAGCAATACTTCTACTTGTCAAGTACCATAAAAACATAGCCAGGCCATTCACAAGAAGTCAACTTTTACAGAATAAAAAACATGCAAAAGGCTAAAATACCCACAAGATTTTCATGAGTCAAATGACAATAAGTAGAAACAAAACCCACCACTCACCTAACATTTCATGAATTAACTATATGCTCACTGCATATGTACACACAATCCACAAAACCTTGCTTAAACTGTCGACTTTCCCCTGTAATGCTACTACCTATCAAGTATAAAAAACAAACAAACAAGCCAGTCACAAGTTGCACACCATTCCTATGGCTCCTCCCTCTATCAAACACTCCACAGAATGACAAACATCCAAGATGGCAACCAACAATGAAAAAAACACAAGCTTCTCAACAAACAATAAAAAAACAATAAGCAAAAACCAACCCTCTAACGCATGTCGCACAATTTGTTTTCCGAGCTTTGCTCATAGGCTACCACAACAATAAACACATAGTTAATGCATACAAATTTTATAGAATAACAAACATGCAAAAGCGCAACCAAGAGCCAAAAAATCCACAAGCTTTTGAACAAACGATAAACAAACAAGAATAAGCACATACAAAATCCATCACTTGCCTAAGATTTCATGAACTAACTATGCATTCACTTCATTTGTACCCATATGCAAAAATCCAACAGGTAAAAAATCCACAAGCTTTTCAACAAATGATAAACAAACGACACTAAGCACAAAGAAAACCCAACACTCGCCTAACATTTCATGAATTAACTATATGTTCACTACATGTGCAGACGAGCCACTCACTAGCTGCACACCATTCCTATAGCTCCTCCCTCCACCAAGCACTGCATAGAATGACAAATTTCCAAGGCAACGACCCATAACCTAAAACACACAAGATTCTCAAGAAACGATAAACAAACAATAAGAAAAATCCAACGGTCGCCTCATTTTACATCAATTAACTATACATTCTTTGCTTCTTTTTGCGGCAACTGTCCAACACATTTCACAAGGTTTGCATTTAATGCATTAAATATGCATTCACTACTCTAGTACTAGCTCGCCGCCAAAGCTGGCAACTAAAATATTTGCCACAATGTATAATGTTCCTGTATTTTCCTAATTTACTTAATGCAAAACCAATGAAAATAAAAAATCAACCTACTCAAACCAATAGAAAAAGAGATAAACCGTAATTTTCAAGCGCTAGAAATATGCGCTTAAATTTTGTCTATAGGAAAAATTCAAAAATATTTTAAGCAACACAATCTCATTGGCCAAGCGACTAATAAACAAGAAAATTCATTGATGGCAATAGTAAACCTTCCTATCAACAAGAACTAATAATATGCCAAGGGCTCTTAAGGCCTTCGTTTGTGGTAAGTTGAAAAATAATGGAAGAAATAAGGAATATAACTAATAGAATCTTCATATAAATGATAGTACCTCCCAAAAATTTCATAATAAACTTGACATTAGAAAAATGCTTCTTAGGCTCACCTAAAGAGGACAAAGTTGGTACAATCTTTCATTGTAAAATATGGAAAGAGGTTGTGGTGAGCATGTATCTAAAATGAGGTAGTTGGTCCAAACAAATGACAATAGATTGGAAGAGTAGATGGAACTTGGAGAACCAACATTGACATTTAGGGGGAGCTAAAAAAAAATCTTTTGAAGAAAGAAATGCTAAAAAGGATATCTTCAACATGATGAAGGAAAAGCATTGATGGATTTCAATCTATGAAAAAACTAAGCCGACCTAAAGATACTTTCAAGGTGAAGAGGTTGGGCCATCAATTCAACTTGAACCATTTATCACCTTCAACCTAGGCCTAGTAGCAAGAACCCAAATTAGTGCTCCATACCTCATATGCATGAAGCATTGTAGTCTTAATGATTATATTGATGAGGTACATCTTCAAAGTGACATCCTTGAACTATACCTAAAAACATAAATGCTCAAGAATAAAGAGTGGATTCTCTTGTAAAGTAAAAAATAAAAAGCAGGTTTAAAGGAGAAAGGACTAGCAAACTAAACACCTAGATAAAGTTATAATTAGTGGTCATATCCACAAGGCCCATTTGTAAAAGAAATGAAACTTGGAAAGAACATCCTTAGCAATGTTGAAGACCACGCCCTTAGTTTTGTTAAGGTTGTCCACAAGTTGAAGAAGATCACAAAACTCAAAAAGTGCATCAAATTGTTTGTACAAGTCGTTAGAAAAATTAGAGGACAACATTATCAAGAGTAAAATAGCAATCACAACATGGGAAAGTAGGCAACCATATTTTCCATAATTGTCAAGCTCATTAATGTAGATATCAAAGGGATATTTCAAGAGAGGACAACCTCACCTAACTTCAATAGTACTTTATCTAAAGTCAAAGAGGACATGAGGAGTTCAAAAACACCCAGTAACTATGTTGCAGAGCCTCATGATGCCAACAATTTGCATATTAGAAATACTAGTTTTACAATGTTTGGATTAACAAATGTTATAGGATAGAGTGGAAGGCCTTTTCAAGTCTACAAAACAACAAGACTTTAGAATACTTATGACAAGCCTCCTTAATGATAGCACAATGTGAAATGTGGTCAATAGTTTGGAAATCCTTCTTGAAGCCACCTAACCTTGGACCTCAAATTCCTATCCTTAGGTATCTCACAAAGCAACATGTCTAAGCCCCATCATCTTGAAATTACCCAACAATAAATTTGGCACATAAGATCATTTTTATTATTATTATTGAATGGAGAGTAACCCTAAGCCTACCAAATCATGGGGAAGGCAATAATACTCCCATGTCACACAATGAAATAATTTGTTACCATCTAAAGAATGGACTATATGAAATCCCTTAGGAGCTTCTTAGTCTCCAAATATAATTCTTTAGAAGGCACCCAAAAAATAATAATACACATGAATGATTGCCATATTTTTGGAACATGCCTAAAACTTACTAGCTAGTGAGAGAGGTTTAGCAATCCAATAGATTAGTGTTTTCTTAATTATAGGAATGAAAACATGCCATAAGGTAGAGGGGAAGGCTTGATTGAAAAGGAACTAGAAAATTTTCCCATGATCAATATATTTCCAACCATAGGAATCCAACCAACCATATTTAGAAAGTAAAAACTATCTATGACATAAAGTCTTTTCCATTGAATACTTGATCCTTTAGGGCCTTACAAAAATATGAAAGTAGTGTAGGGCATGTTTGATAGTGGCATCTTCCTCTAGTAGGGTGAGAAAGGAATTATTAGAAAAATGTCTATTATCTAGTTGGATTAAAGAATTGCGTAAATAAATGCCTTTAACCAAATTCTAAGACACAACATGAGCTAGAAGACAGCCAAATCCTTCAGTAATGAGAACATAAAGAAAAACCTTGGTGGATGGACCTAAAAATACTAGAAGAAGTAGATTGTTTGTCATTAATAATGTTGTGCATAAAAGTAGTTGCAAAAATAATCTAATTTGATTGCAAAAAATATGGGCCAAATCATAAATATTAAAGCATGGAAAGAATGAAGGGTCATTCAATGTAGTTGTAAGCTTTGGAAAAATTAAGTTTTAGGAAGACAATGAGTTGTTGAGAATATCTAGTCCATTCCTTCCTAAACATCACTAATATTATCAAGAATATACCTAAATTTGATGAAGCCAATTTTCTCCTAACAAACCAACTAGGGAAGAAGATGATACAACTTGAAAGCAACAACTTTAGCAATGACCTTTGACGCAAGAGCTTCATTCGAAATTTTGGCTTACTCCATTTTTATTTGTTGTTGTTGTTGTTTTCTTTGCTTCCAAATTTTGGTTTGAGTTTGAGAAACAAGGGGATTGTGGTCATGTAATATGTAACTCCTCCATTTCCATGTGCGCAACAAATAACAATTTGAAAATAAGTTTTAAATCATATAAGGTGAATGATTTTAGATAGAGATCAAATATATATGCAAACAAAAAATCAAACTTCTAGAGGCCACATGGAGGGAGAAAGACGCAGTTATTGTTTTTAATTGTTGAAAGAGTTATAATTTTGTTTGGGACAAAAAATGGAAAAAAAAATGTGGGAGTTAGTTGCTATTGGGAGTGTTGGAAGAAGTAGTTTGGTGCAAACGATGGGAAAAAAGGTAGACAATTAGTGCAGGAAAACCAACTTCAAAAAATAAAATCGATAGGCAAAGGTATGGGGTGCTAGGCGTAGAAAAGGAGGAAATAGTTACAAAATTGTAGCTAGGAAAGAAAAGAGGCATCGTGGGGTAGACAAGATGGGAAAGAGAAGTTGATAGACTTTGTTTTGCATACCGAAAAGGCTCAATGCCTCTTCTTTACATGGCACTACAATAGTAGATTCACTTTGTCCTTTGAGCAAATGTTATTTTAAGTGCAACCTATAGGTGTGTGTATAACAATATAAATTAAAGGAGGAAAGAGACTCTTCCTATATTGAAGGAGGTTTTGATTTCTTGTAATTCTTGTTTGGTTGTGTTATCTTTATTTTCCAATTAAGCTTTGTAGCAATTCCAAGTAATGTTGTCTTGGTAGTTTGAATGTTGGGTAATGAAAAAGATGGTCATTTGAAGGTTATTTGAATTGTGCATCCATTATTTTAATGTTGTTTAAGATTGTGGAAAGCAACCCTGAAAATGGAGAGTGTTAGATGGTGTTCTTGAATAGTTTGTTGTATTGAAGTGTTGTTTTAATTCTCCATGCAATAGTCTTGCATTTGGTATTGTTTAGGGATTTTGTTATCATTTTTTGGTATCAGGGCATATGAGTGTGAATGTGTGTCGTCATTTTGGTATCAGAGCATATGAATGTGAATGTGTGTCATCATTTTGGTGTTAGAGCATATGCGTGTGAATGTGTGTCATCATTTTGGTATCGGAGCCTAAAAGATCTGGGAGAGCCTAAAAGGTTTGGGAAGAGGAAGCTGGCTATGCTCATAGTATTTTTGGAGAAGTATGTGTGTGAAATTTTGACAAGATAAAAATAAGAATGTGGGTACCAAGAGATTGGGCATAGGACAAGGAGAGAAGCCCTAGGTGAGGTATTGAGAAGCCAAACATAAAGATCAAAAGATGTAGTAGTATGCCATAAAAGAAATCCTCAAGAAGAAAGGCAAAATGAAAATGAATGTGAAGAAGAAAAATTTAGAATGGGATAAAGAAATGACAGAGTTGAGAAGAGATTTAGAGAAGTGTAAGTAGTGGCTTGAGGACAGAAGCCAAGAATATGGTTGGGGTTGGCCATTGAAAAAGAAGTTGAAGTGGCTTGTGTGAATGATTGTTAAAAAAAGGAGAGGGCAAAATTTGGTTGCCTTGAAAAGAAAAGATGAAAGAGGTTTGGATAGTAGAGAGTTGCCAAGGGAGCAAAGTACACCAGAAGAGGTGAAGAAATTTTTTGTTGAGGAGAACACAAGGAAACACAAGAAAGAGTGGGAAGTGAAAGCAAGGTATGATGAAGCATTGAAGAATGAAGACCAAAAAGAAGGTGCAAGAAGTGTAGAAGATTCATGGGCACAATTTTCAACTATAGAACAGGAGTGGAAGGAGAAGCTTTCTAGTGAAGGTATGAAGATAAACGAGACATGGAAGGATACAAAGATGAAGTTGACAGTTGATGAAAAATAAGTTGTTGCAACAAAAAAGAAGATTGACATACTTTTGGGAGTAGATTGGAAGAAGCTTAAGGAGGGCATATACAAGGTAAACAGTAAGCGAGTTGTTTCCACTGATTTTAGTAATGATGATTTTGAATCTTTGCATAAAATTGTTGACGAGAAGAGTTTAAAAGAAGAAGATGAAAATAATACATATGAACATGAGATAGAGTTTTGGAGGCTTGTAGATGAAAAATACATATAAGGAGAAGATACAAACAAAAAAAGGAAAACAAACGGAAATAGATAGAATATGTTCTAGAGCGATGCTGGAAGACGTGAGAGAAAAGAACAAAGACATGATTTTTGGTTGGTGACCTCATGTGTGGGAGCACATGCTTTCTTTTGTCTCTTGGGGAGCTTGACGTAGGAGCTTCGTTTGAAATTTTGGCTTACTGCATTTTTATTTTTTGTTGTTTTGTTTGCTTGGTGTTTTGCTTTGCTTCCAAATTTTGGTTTGAGTTTGAGAAACAAGGGGATCGTGATCATGTAATATGTAACTCCTCCATTTCCACGTGGGCAAAAAATAGTAGTTTGAAAATCAGTTTAAAATCATATAAGGTGAAAGATATTAGAAAGAGATATCAAATATATATGCAAACAAAAAATCAAACTTCTAGAGGTCGCGTGGAGGAAGAAAGAGGTAGTTATTATTTTCAGTTGCTAAAAGATAGTTATAATTCTATTTGGGACAACAAATGGAAAAAATGTGGGAGTTAATTGCTATTGGGAGTGTGGGAAGAAGTAGTTTGGTGCAAGCAATGAGAAAAAGGCAAAAAATTAGGAAAGGAAAACCAACTTCAGAAAATTAGATTGATAGGAAAAGGTATGTGGTATTGGGCGTAGAAAAGGAGGAGAAAATAGTTACAAAATTGCAATTGGGAAAGAAAAAAGGCATCATGGGGCAGACAAGATGGGAAAGAGAAGTTGATAAAATCTGTTTTGCATACCAAAAGGCTCAATGCCTCTTCTTTACATGGAATTGTAGTTAAGTAGGTTCACTTTGTCCTTTGAGCAGATGTTATTGGAAGTGTAACCTGTAGGTGTGTATATGAAAATATAAATTAAAGGAGGAAAGAGACTCTGCCTATGCTGAAGGAGATTTTGTTTTCTTGCAATTCTTGTTTGGTTGTGTTGTCTTTGTTTTCCAATTAAGCTTTGTAGCAATTCCAAGTAATTTTGTCTTGGTAGTTTGAATGTTGGTTCATGAAAAAGATGGTCATTTTAAGGTTAGTTGAACTGTGCATCCATTCGTTTAATGTTGTTTAAGATTGTGGAAAATAACCCTTATCTAGAATGTAGAGTGTTGGATTGTGTTCTTGACTAGTTTGTTGTATTGAAGTGTTGTTTTAATTCTCCGTACAATAGTATTGCATTCGGTATTGTTTGGGGATTTTGTTATTAGTTTTTGGTATCAAAGCATATGAGTGTGAATGTGTGTCATCATTTTGGTATCAGAGCATGGGTAGAAGCACAATCTTGTGTCACTTTATAAAGGAATCGACCAACAAAAAAAAAATTTGAACTTCGACCACATAAAAGTGGTCTTTATGTTTTGAATTTCAAAATGATGTAAACTAATGAAATGTAGAACTTTTGATGAAGTTTATTCCTATGATTTTTCATATTTAAAAAAAATTGTTTTCATTACTTTTTTATCAATTTAAAAATAGATTTTGGAATTATGAAAAATTCAGAAAAAAAAAGTGACTTCACGGGCCATCAAGAAATAAATTGAAAAAAACTTCATTTCTCCCTAATTTTTTTTCTCCAAATAGGTAACTTCAATATCTTGTGCATGGAAATGGGAGGTAGGGTGGGTTCCCTCCAGTTTGGTGGGGGGGACGTGGTAATTAATTCCACGATGGCAAGGCTTGAGGCCATTAGGAGGATGAAATTGTTTGTACGCCCTGGCAAGTCATTTATGCAAACTCCTTGTTGCTGTACGAGAGCCAGTTGGAGGCAGCTTAGGCGCCTCTTTCTATTCTTTGAATGCAACACCCATTTCACCTGAGGGATTTAATTCCTATGACAAGGATAACTTGCACGTTTGTAGGAGGCTCATTTTTTTGGGTGACGACATCCTTGGTTTTTGGTGTTGGGTACCTATTCAAGATTTGCTTCATTTCTAGTGCAAGTTCATTTTATTTTCTCTCTTTCTTTTTGTGAGTGGAGTTCAATAGATTCCTTTCGTCTGTGTGGGAAGATAAAGGGTGTCAATGGAAAGGAGTTTGAGATTTGTGGTCGAGGTTTTAGTGGATGGTTTGGTGAGATTTGGCATGGATACTTCGGTATCACTTCAGTCAAAGGTGAGATAGACTTCTTTCAGGGAAATCACTGACCAAAGGTTGAAACATATTTTGGTTAACTATGATCCCCTGATAGTGGTGGTGGTTAAGATGGTTTTGGGCTCCAGGAATTTGGAAAATAAGGAGTATGGGAGGGATAATTTGCATGTTTCCTCATGCTTCATGGCTTCTCTCCTGGATAGTTAGGTTTCCAAGGCTGAGGCAAAGCTACTGCTAGTAAAAATGTTCAAGAAATATTTGGTGGAAGGGATGGATGAGGGTAAAGGAATTCCGAGGCCCTATGACTTGGAGTTTCTTAGATGCTCAGACGAGGTGGTAAAGATTTATCCTTTCCTATTGGATTTGTGTGGACCTGGTTCATGAGGCATAGGATGATAGTGGTGACAACCATAGAATATTTGAAGAAATTCTTCAGGTTGATGGCAGCTGGCAGTGTCGACTAGGTAAGGGATTTTGAGTCCTTTGCAAAGGCCAATGGTTTTATGTAAGTTTGGCTTTGGGTGGGTTCTAGTTTCTATAGGTTTTTTGTTCATAGTCTCCGATGAAATGTGGGTGGTGCCTTGTTTGCATAGTCACAATTCAAGTGGCCTTTTTGTTTTGCTTTATGGATGGCTGGGTGTAGAGGCGGGTGGTCGGGTTGGTTTTTTGTATGGTGACTCCGGTGGCTGGTATTTTGGCATGGCCGTTTTTAGTTTTTTTGGTGGATAAATTTGGGTTTTCCTGTGTAGTAGACGATTCTAATTTTTATTAACATTAATATAATACTCATCTTGCATATCAAAAAAAAATCTTGTGCATGAAAAAAATTCAAATTTTGATGTATATTTTTCTCATAATAACGTTTTAAAGTCAAACTTGTCAGAATTCAATAGTTTTCATGGGCCATCAACTATTGTGTATTTTTTTAATCATTTTCAAAAAACAAATTATACCCTTTTGAAGAAGACTCTCTCCTCTTGTGCCCCATATATTTTTAATTTTTTAAAAATATGTTTTACTATTTTTTTTAAATTTCTAATCAACCTCTTTTTTTTTGGATATGTATGCGCTTTTGACTGGAGCTATGAACCAGTGAGGCCACATTTTTTGGGAACCTCATCCCCAATGTTTCACCATTGTGCTCACTGAGACACTATATGTCAAGGTTTCGTAGCAACCGTCAACAACAATCGTCGATGGGTGAGCCGACTTTGTGTAATGTTCCCAGATTGAACCCCAAGCCACCGTCTCATCTTCTTCTCCCATTCGTCTTGTCTCTCCTACTTCCATCTGCCCTGCCTCTCTACTTCCTCCTTGGGTGTCCTCTCTACTTCCTCCTCGGGCCTCCTCTGCAACCTCCTTTTCTCACCTACTCCTCTACCTCCTTCCTTCCTTTCCTCCTCTTTTTGACACTCATCTGTCCTTCGTACTCCATCTCTATCCTCTTGGTGCCCCTACCTTCGTCCTCCATTCTCCATCTTGTCTGTCCTCTTGGATTGCCTTCCTCTAATTTCATTTTCCCCACCTCTCATTCATCCCGCCTTCATTCTCCAATCTTCCCATTTCTCTCGACCTCCATTCATCTTCATCCTCCTTGATATCTCCATCCTCTTGATGCTTTTTCTCCAGTAGTCAAACCCTCCTCGCCTTCCTTGCCAGTGCACGCCTCCCGAAATCCACTGCTGTAGGGTGTCCTCCGTTGAACTCCAATCTCCTTCCAGCAGGCTCGACCACCATGCTCCAACACCATGCTGTAATATGTCATCATGTGTCTCACCTATACACCTTCCTCCATTCGCCTAAGGAATTTGAAGCGATTTGAACTTGTGATGCCCTATCAACAGGGCCAAGTGACTTGTCGTCACACTGCGGGGTGAACCCCCTAATCAACCTCTTTTTTAACTTTAACAACCTACTTGCATTATTTTATAAATAAAATATATTAAAGCTAATCAAAATATTAAAAAAATTACATATTCAGATTCACCACTCTGAGCTCTACAAAAGGGTATCTATCTTTTTTTATAAAAAACCATCATTCTAACTAAATAAATACTTAGCTATAGTTGAAATTTTAAAAAAATTCTGAAAAAGTTGAGTTGACTACCAACTAAGATGCCACATAGACAGTTTCAGTAGAAATAGTTTCTATAGAAATGGTTTTAGCTGAAACCTTTTCTATAGAAACCCCATACAATAAAATAAACCAATTTGAAAGTGGCAAAGGGATTTTTTTTTTTTTGGATTCAACCGAAACCCTGTGTGCCATGTACAAGCCATGTGGTTTTGGTCAAAACTTATTCGGCCAAAATATTTCCAGTCGAAAATGTTTCGCTCAAAACTATTTATTTGGCCGAAAGTGTGACACAACTTTGTGCTTTTACCCACATATGAGTGTGAATGTGTGTCATCAGTCTTGTAGGAGGTATTCAACAAAGTATTTGGTCTCCAATTAAAAATGTCCTCTTGTTCATTAGCTTTATGTATGAACTTAATATTTGATTTATTTATTAAGTTCCCTAAAGAGTTTCAATAAAAAAATTCAAGATAAACCTTGTGAAAATCCTTGCTTATAAAATTCTAAGGGGATTTGTAGAATTCATAGGGAAATCCCAAAAGATCAAGAGATTTATCATTGACCATGGTGAAAATCACCTCACATAGGTCCTCCTTGGTGAGAAATTGGTCATAGAGGATGATGCATTGATAGTTGGAAATTTGAAATCACACTCAAGAATTGTTGCAAAGCAATGTCCATTTCAGGTATGTCTATTAGGTTGTAAATAATTTCTCATAATATCAAATAAAGGGCTAAAAAATATTTGGGAGCTTAATCAAAATTTGTTGGCCTTCTTTGAGTTTTTAATGGACTAGGAAACATGAGAGGACTACAAAGCCTAAAAGAATTCTTTAGAAACCTTATATATAATATTGAGATAATGAAATCATAATTTTAATTTGACCACCACAAACTATATAGTTATCTAATTTTTTGGTAGTGAATCTTAGCTACACACAATTCTAGGGCATGATCAAAATACTGAGCCTCTAAGGAAATAATGGCTTGGTAGAGTTCTAAGGTGATGGTTTCCTGTACGTGGTGATGAAAGTGGTCTAGTTTGTGACATAAATATAGTAGAAGTAGGAAGTGCATTTAATGAAATTATTCCATCAAGAAATCTAGCCTAATTGGTGTATGGAGTGGGGTTCTAAGCTCCAAAAAAAATTGAATATGGGCCAATATGATTGAATGAGACAATGATAAATGAGACATCAAAAAAGAATTAAGTTTTCATAGATTTGGGATTACAATTTTTTATCATTTATATAGAATAAAAAAGGAGAGTGCTCTAAAATGAAATGTTTAGCAAAGGCTCCTCTATTAAGGTGAAACAATTCGAAACTAAAAAGAAAGATTGAGATAATAGGATTCATTTATCAAGCCACTTGTATGCTTTGTAAGGTCTAACTTTGAGGTTGCTCCTTGTGTACCAAATCATATAATCATGATGATAGCCAAGATTAGGATTAAAAATCTCCAATTATTATTCATGCACTACCAAACCTCTCTTTTTCCAATTGTCCAACTAATATACATGATAGCACATTTATGATATGTTATCTCAATCATGTCAAATTTTTGTATAGAACCCAAGTAGTGATCTAAGAATTGAAAGACAATAATTGAATCAATAATCTATCACCAATAACATTGAGATCATTCAGTAGTATTGTTAGAAGCATAAACATTAATCACTCCAAAGGAATGCTTATCAATGTTGAAAATAACACATAATTCTTAGTTGGTGGTGTGCCATCCTTGGGAAACTAAGTATTGACACCACTTAGAAGAGAGGAAGGTGATGGGACCACCATAAATCATTTCATGGTTACCACACAAAAAGTGGTTGGCTCGCCAAATAACATGAAGTATAAACAAAGTAAAAAATCTAGAAACCTTAACTTCTTACGAATATATAATATACACACAAAAATATTTTTGAAACATCCGATATGGATTATTTTATTTAAATCAATCTTTATAACCTTGAACATTACAAGAAGTAAAATTTACTCATGAGGGTAGAGAGTCATATCCTTATTATATAGCTCATCAAGGGTTATATTATTATTTTGTAAAAAATCCTCCTCTTAGTTGAAGTTAACTATTTCAATAAAAGGCTACCTATGCCATTGTTTATCTAGAACATTCCCACCATCTTCAAAATTCTTAGGTGGACTACAAGATCATTGTAGGACCATAGGGATAAAGAGAATGGGGAATGAATAATGGTTTCTAGTTTAGAGGATAAAATAGAAGCTAGCTAGGTGTGGCATTTCAAGGTGTACTTATGATTTTTCACCTATTTAAATGACTCACCATGTAAGTAAATAATAAATTTTTCTAGGTCCTATGAATTTGAAACTTTACAACCTTGAGCCTTTGGTGGTTGGCCACCATTTCTAGTTGAGTTTATGGGTGGTGCACCATAATTTCTATTAGACCTATTATTTTGGTGACTAATTAGAGGAAGAAGATCAATAGTTAGTTAAAATATAGGTTTTTTATAAGTAGAAAAAAATTAGCACTCCTAGATATTGTGTTTAGAAGATTGAAAACAAAAATAAGTATTAGGAAAGTTCAAATATAAGACTCATCATGAGTGCCTTATTTGGAAAGCATTTATGTCAATTTACTCCTTCAAATGCTTGGAGAGGTTTATTTTGATGTAGAGTTATTTTTAAGGGCGAGTGAAGAAGAACTTAAAAGGAGATCTACATATGTGACATTCCTTAATTAGGAGGCTATCTTAGTTAAGAAATTTCAATAAGGTAGAGGTTGAAGATGGTGAAATGGTAAGAGAACTGAAAGAAAAAGATAAAGTCAATAATAAAAATTTTCTTTAATTTCTTATCCTCCTCACCTTATTGATAGAGTTGAAGCGAAACACCCATTCCACTTGATTTGCTCTTGATAGTGCAACTATGTGGTTGCTCTCCAATGCAACATAACCTTGGTATGGAAGAGATTAGGATGATAAATTCAACAACATGAGCTTAGCCAACATGAGATATATGCAAATGGAATTGAAAGGCTCCAATTTATAGATTTTGAGAAGGATGAATGGAGAGCCAAGATCCTCTTGTGAGATGGACAATTAGGATTGAAGGAGCTAATATAAGCTTAGCCTTGTAAAATGTGTCACAAGGTGGAGACATGTGGATGTGACATGTGGAATGAGGAAGAGAGAAAGGTGTGCTCACACATGTAATTTAATTAAATGTGATGATGGACTATGATTAATCAATTAAATAATTTGATTAATTAAGATGAATGAGGACATTAATGAATTAAATATTTAATTTAGTTAATTATAAATTATAAATATAATATAATTAATAATTAATCAAATAAATAATTTGATTAATTAAGATGAATGAGGATAATAATTAATCAAATAAATAATTTGACTAATTAAGATGAATGAGGATAATAATTAATTAAATATTTAATTTAATTAATTACAGAATGAGGAGTCAATTCAGGGTGTCTACATTTCCCCTTTGAGATGATGTTGTAATTAAGAGAAGTAACATCATTTCAAAGAAGAAAAAAAAATAGTGGGTAAGAAAAAGATAAGGTCTAGTGGCATGGTTCCCTAGTAATTACAAGGATGGATGTATGCCCCAATGAGAAGACATGCAAGTTCAAAGAACACATGTATGCTCTTGAAATAGATGGGAGGACTAGAGGATAAAGGATGACAGGATATATAAAGATGATGGGAGAATATAATGATGATGAAGATGTGGATGGAGAGGGACGATGATGAACAACAAGGTATACAACAAAGTATAAGGAACAAGGATGATAATGTGCCAAGTACATGATCAAAAGGTCAACTACAAAATTGTCTTATAACACCATGATATGTAAGAACATAATGCCCTTGTGGCAATAGAGTGAAAAGACCATGATAAATGAAAATAATGATTAAACACACAAGCAATAAGAAATCATGCACAACAACCAAAAGCAAACCAGGATAATGCCTCTAGTCAAGCTAAAAACTAATTGATTGATTGAATAATTGATGATGATGAGGATAACAAAGTTAATGATAAGAATAATGTGTTTCCCAAGGATTATGTTGTTAATGATAAGAACAACACATGTATTGGGAAGAATGCATCCCTATGATGGCAATTGGATAAAAGATCAATAGATTTCAGTTGATTTGGATTAAAATGATTTCCATTGATTTTGGATGATGAGCTATATTGCAAGATTGGATTGCATGGATTGGGTTTGATTGCATTGAATGGATTAGATGGGGATGTTTGGATTAGAAGGATCTAGATAGTTGATAAATAGATTGGATAAGGTAGGATTGGATGGAGGTATAATGATTATGATAAAGGAATGGATGAGATCCAATTACAAGGGATAACCAAGCCTTGGGATGAGGACAAAATGATGGAGGGATGGGATTGGATGGATAATACATGGATAAGATAGAGGAATTGATGAGATCAAATAACAAGGAAGAACCATGGATTGGTAAAAGATGGAAGGATAGATGGATTTATTGGATAGGAGATAAGGGTGATTAAATGGACGGATGAAAGGTGATGGGGAATAAGGATGAAGGATAGGATGATGGATCTCCAAGAACTATGTTGTAAAGGAACTAGATGGACCACACTAGAGGTAGTGCAATTATGGATGAAATGTGGTAAAATATGTATGAGATAGAAGGATAGTGCATAAGGGATATGAATGGAAAGGAGAGTAAGGCTTGCATTGTCCAAAGTATGCATAGATATTTTCCCCCTCGCTCTCTATCAAGATCAAGAGTGAAAAGAGGATGAATTTAATAAGATAGTGGGATGGAGATAGGATAATGGATATGGTATGGAGGATAATAAATGATATCGATGAGGTATGGATGGAAGGATAAGACACAAACTCCTTATCAAGATCAAATATGGGAAGAGAGGATGGATTTAGATAGGATGAGGGATATAAGACAAATGATATGGATAACATAAGTTAGGTAGGATATGTGATATTAATGAAGATACTTAGTCTTATCAAGATAAAAGTTGGAAAAGTGAGGGTGGACTTAAATAGGATGATGGATAGGGATAAAAGATAATGAAAGATGTCAATAGGGTGTGGTAGGTAGCATGGATGAAGCTTGCCCCAAAGTGCAATATGCAAGAGGATGGGTGATTACACATGACACCCATTTTTCTAAGTTTTCACCATGGTACTTTTCTAGGTTGCCACAAGAAATGGTTTTCACCAATGGACAATGGACAAATGATTTCTCTTTACTTTTTTACTTTTTTTAAATTTTGTTATTTTTTCCCCTTTTTGGATATTTGGAATAGAAAGGGTGGAGAAGGATAGGGATAATGATGTGGATATGTGGATTTGGAAGATAGTGGATGGATGATAGGGAGATGGAGGAAGGACTCAAGTGTCTTGTTCCATGTATGATATCCCATGAATAAGTACTATAATTGACCATGGAAAGCAAACGTATGCTCATAGATTTTGGTAATATGATACCAAGGGAGATAAAATTGATTTATATAAGGACTTGGATTAAAGAAGGATGATAGGGGATGCATTTTGGATAATGTATGGAGAGTTGGAATACTTGTGGATGAGTGGAGGGAAATGTTGGCAAGATCAAAATTAGCACACAACTTGAAGGGTGGTGGAGTTGTAGAGGTGAAGTGAATTGTGAATTTGGAGATTTAGATGAAGTTGATATGTATTTTGAGGAATAAGGGCCCAAAATTGATTTGGAAGATGGAGGATTGGAGGACATAGGAGAGGAAGAAGCTATTGGATCTTTTAATTTTGGATGCCAATTTTTCTTTTTCTTTGAGATGCATGGATTCTATGAGTAATTTGGGAATCCACATGGTTTTGGACTTTTTATTGATATTCATTTGTGGCCTTTTAGATTTAGATTTTTTCTTTTGGATCATATTTTACTTTATTTTAATATATGTCTTTTTGATGGGACATAGTGATCCTTGGATATATGTGGATTTTTGGATTGATGATTTTTAGATTTGACATACAAATTGCTTCCAAGAGCAATATAATTGGTGGATGGAGATGAATGATATGGAGATCTTATGGATGGGTTTATTTAGGTAGGATGTTAAAATGGCATCAAGGATGTGTGCCTTTGTTGATCTTGATTTGGGATTTGAGGCGATGGGTAAATGATATAGTGGGATTTTATAATAGGAGCGATGAGTTCTGGAATCTAAGGGCCCAAGATGAATGGAAGGGATGACAGACATGGCTTTGGGACATAGGGACCCAAAATAGATGGAAGGGATGAATGCTTGGGCTTCAAAATATAAGGACCCAAGATGAATTTGGACGATGGAGGATATGAATGTTTGAAATTAGATGGTGGGATTTTGGATTTGGAGTGGTTGGAAGATGTACCAAACACTTGAGCTTGGTAGCTAGGGCTATGATAAGTAGGAATTTCTTGGATTTATATTGGTTCTTATATGCCTTACACATGGAGGCCTAACCATTTTCATTGATAATGTATATTTTGACAAATCCTTTTTCCAATGGGATACTTATTGTTCTGGAAACAAGATGTGAGTCCCTATTAGGGGGATATGACATAGAAGGAATGATAAGTTCTTAGAGGAAACCATATTGGATGAAGGTGGAAGAACCCATTTGATAAGTGTGGGGTTCATCGGTAACTTGGATAGGGGTGATGGGATATTTTGGAGTATTATGATCATGACATGGAGATGAATGGATACTTTGATCTTGGCTTGGGGTAGGATCATAACATGGAGTGGAAAGGAGGGAAAATTTGATCTTGACATGGATTTGGAGGGATGTCTTGGTAATGAAAGGGGAGAGGATAATTGAATTGGGTGGAAGGTGTTCTTTGATCTTGATTGAGAAAGGGATCATAAGATGGAGTGGATGGTATAATTTTCTTTTGATTAGGAGATGGAAATGGATCATGCCATGGAGTGGGAGGGGTTTCTTGATCATGAAAGGGGAGAGGATCATTGGATGGGATGGAAGGTGTTATTTGAAATTGATTTGTATATAGATTATGAGAGGACATGTGAAAGATACTTTAATCTTAAGATGGAAGTGTATTGTTGGATGGAGTGTAAGGTTCACTTTGATCTTGATACATGTAAGAGTATTATTAGATGAGATTAAGGGTAAATCTTGATCCTCATTTAGAGGGGGATCATGTAATGACGTAGAATGGATTCCTTGATCTTGATATGTAGGGGAATCTATGTTAGCATGATTTGGATTAGGGGGTTAAGATAGATCATGTGGTGTGGTGTGATGAGGGAAGAAGGCTAGATGAACTTATCCAAATGGGTAGATGGAGGGATACACAATTCATGAGATTTAGAGGATTGTGGCTTATCTTGATTTAGAGGAGATGGAGGTGGATATATGACATGGGGATATTGCACAACTTTATTTTTATATGGGGATTTAAGCACCTTTACTACTATTACTTGGAGACAATCATGAAGGACATGGGGTGAAGTGGATTCCTAAGATTGGGGTGATGTGGATTGTAATGATGTGGGAGATGAAAAAGTGGAAAATTTCATATATTAGTAAATTGAGGAGGAGGATGCGGATATTGAAAAGGAGTTTGAGATGTGGATGGGATTGGATGGGAATTTTAGATAAAGGCTTGGTTTCCCTTGTTAAAGGAAGGGGAAGGATAAGATATATGAGATGGTTTGGGATTGGATTGAAGTGGGTAAGATGGAAGTCTAACACCAAGACTAAGGAAGTAACGAAGCATGCCATCTTTATCATTATTGAAGTAGTGGGTGAGGATAAAATCAATAGTGGTGAATGGGGATGATGCGGATGGTAAGGATGTGGATGGGATTTGAGGGGAACTTTAGATGGGGGCTCAATTTCCATTTTTAAAGTAAAAGGGTGGATAAGAGATATGAGATGTATTAGGAGTGGATATACTTGAGGTGGCATGTATATGGAGATCTCATATTGATCCACAAGATTCTCATTATCATCATAGGAATCATACTTAGGTTGGTCAACATGCCATCATCATCATCATCAACAACATACGTGAGCTTGACCTTGAGTGTGATCTTTGGTCTTGTTGGGTTAGGGTATGGGTTCATGATGTTGGATTGGGTTGGAATGCACGAGGTTTGATTCAAATAGATTAGGTTGGATGTAGGATAGAGGGTATGGTAAGGACTGATTGGAAGAGGAAAGTTTGGGATTAATTTTGGATGAGGACAAAAATTAGGATGATGGATTAGAAATGGATTGGGGATTAGAAGAATAGGACTTAAGGATGAAGATGGAGGATAATGTTAGATTTTGGGATCAAATACCAAGGCCTTAAAATGATTTGATTTGATTAAGGATGATTCTCTATACTTAAGATAGACTAACCTTCTTATGCAAGCTTAGATTAAGGGTGAGATCATCTCGAGGTCTTGATTTTTGATTGGGAGATTGGTTTTGAAATGAATTATAGTGGATAAGGGATAGGATCCTTGGGTGAAGGATTTTGATGATGATTAAGGGATTTTGGATATACAAGAGATTAAGTCCTTAACCAAAATTTGATATTCAGAGGATGATTTTGATTAAGGATTGGATTTAGTGCTTGGTTGAGATATATAGATGGACAATGGATGATTTTATTTGGATGAGGGGTAGATGGATTAGATTAGGATTTGGTTGGAATGGGATGAGGTTGACAAGGGGATTAGGTTAGGATGATGATGAAGGATGTAAATTAAGGATGATAATGGATAGAAGATAATTAGGACATGATGAATCATGAAAGTGGATTAAGAAAAGAGTTTTTTTTTTAAATGTGGATTATGAAGGATAAATGAATAGAGGATGATTAGGATAAGGATTAGGATTTTGATTGGATTAGAAAAATAAAGTTAGGATTAGGGTCCTAAATGATGGATTAGGGATAATTGGAGATAGATTGGAATGATTAGGATATTTGGGATGAGGTGGATTAGAAAATTAGGGATAATTAGGATAGTATGGAGGGTTAACATGATTAGGGGGATAATAAGAATGATTAGGGATAATTAGGATGAGAAAGGATGATGAGGATGGGATTAGGGATGATGAAGATGATTAGGGATGATTAGGATGATATGAGGGATGATGAGGATGTGAAGGGATGATTAAGATGAGATTAGAGATGATGAGGATGATTAGGGACAATTAGGATGGGATTATGGATGATGAGGATGATTAGGGGTGATTAAGATGGGATTAGAGATGATGGGGATGTGATTAGGGATGATTAGGATGAAATTAGGGATGATAAGTATGGGATTAAGGATGATGAGGATAATTAGGTATGATTAGGTTGAGAAGGGATGATTAAGATGGAAAGGGATGATTAGGATGAGATTATGGATGGAGAGGATGGGATTAGTGATGATGAGGATGTGATTAAGCATGACAAGGATGATTAGGGATGATTAGGATGGGATTAGGGATGATTATGATGAGATTAGGGATTATGATGATTAGGGATGATGAGATAGGATTAAAGATGATGATGATGAGAAGAGATGGTTAAGATGGGATTAGAGATGATTAGCATGATAAGGGATGATTAGGATGAGATTATAGATGATGAGGTTGGGATTAGGGATGATGAGGATGATTAGGGATAATTAGGATAGGAGTAGATGCTTAGGATGAAATTAGGGATGATGAGGATGGGAAGGGATGACTATGATGAGGTATTTGGGATGTAAAGAGATGATTAGGATGAAAAATTGACTTAAAGATGATGTGGACAACTTGACTTGGAGGACACCTAGACTTAAGAAAGAAAATATTTGCTTGTTTTTGTAATTATTTTTTTTTTTGGGGGTTTTGATTTTATTTTTATTTTTTTTGTGAATGGTTGATTATACAAATACATTTTTCTAAGGTCACCACCGATGAAACCTAAAACTGGCTTAGTGGAGGTGATTATATTTTGGAGTCAACTGTTTGGGTTTTGAGGTGAAACAACACAAGTATTGAAGCACACTATAGAGGCATTCAATTAGCAAAAGTGTTGAATCGTCAAAATCCTTGAAATAGAAAAAGTGTCGAAGTATCAAAAGTGTTGAACTAGCAAAAGCACACAACAATTTTCTTAGGTGTTTTAAAGTATCTTGATTAGGTGTTGAACTAGCAAAAGTATTAAAATAGACTACTTAGGCACTAAAAGGGAAATCTTAAGCACTAAACTGTGAAAAAGGGCACTAAAACAACTATCAAAGGCACCAATATAGGCTTAGGCACCATTTTAGGTCTTTCAATGACTTCATAGGCACTAAATTGTGAACGCAAGCAATGAACTATGGTACTAGCTATGTTTTTTAGATTTTTGCAAGAGATTTAACACAAAAAAAGATGTTTGACTTGACATTTTCAAGGTGATAAGGCTATTTTCAACAATGAATTTTGAGTGGCTTATCACTAGTATAACGCATGACAAACATGCCAAAAACTTTAGCACAATCCTAAATTACTCAAGTAGGAGTGTAAAATTAATGAGGGCCCACCAAGCAAAAGGCTAATGCCTTCAAATTACTGGGAAAATATGTCTCAACCTTGCAAATATATAAGGTTTATTATTGATAAGATCCATTTAATATATGTATGCTAGTTACATCGATAGGTGTAACCTATAGTGGCAGCATGAGGTGGAGTGAAATGCGTGTTAACAAAAAAATGTTAACAAAAATAATTTAAAATATATTAAGTTGCTGATATACATTAAACTAATGATATATTGTAAATATGGACCATTCATCATTAGGTCTTAGATTTGACGATAGATATTTTGTTGGCTTGTCTTTCCCTAAAAGGTAACCCTATTTTATGAGGTCCTTGTATTACAGCTAGTTAGTGTGATGTATTCTGAGAGCCTGATAATGGTCATGTTGTCTTTAGATATATGGTTGGTGATAATCCTATGAGAAGCTTGCTTTGCAAGCATATTGTAAGATCTTTGTGATTTTTGAATAATATATTGGCTAACTTTTGGAGTGTGGAGTTTTTCTCCTGAAAGGGTTTTCCTCATGTAAATCACTGTGTTGTGGTATGCATAATATTTATGTTTATTTCTATTTAAGTTTCTATACGTGTTGTAAAGATCTTTAAAGTTTTGCATTATTCTCCTCTCAATATTAGTGTAGGAAGTTATTCTGCTACCTTAGCTTCCTTACATAAATGGATGGGGACTAGGGTATGCAAAGGTCATGTACCACCTTTACACCTCTTACCTTAGAAGGAAAAGGTCCTACCAAGGGATATGTGTCACCTCAAGAAGAGAAAGTACATGGTGAGTAACTTTGAGCATGATTAGTTGTACCCTACACCATACTAAGTTATGATTGAATGATATCAAGCTAGGATATACATGTTCTCTAGGAAGTCCTTGAGATACTAGGAGGGTATGTGAGGCATAGCCATGCACACTTTATCATCTACAAGTGTGAGCTGGAAGCCACACTAAAACTCAAACCAATGCCTCACCTTGCATTCTAAATCACCAAGGGCCTTAGGGATTAGCCAAACATGATGTAGTTAGATTAGGGTACAAATTTTGTTCTCCCCCTTTTTGTATACCCTGTAAGCAACACATGGTTGAGGTTGTCCCTTGGGGTAATGAAATCTCTAAGTAGGCTTCTTGAACAGATGGACTTTGCTAGGTATCTTTGATCACCTAAGATCAAAGTAGGCATGAAGGGAGAGCATACACATGAAACTAACAAAATACAAAGATCTAATCTAAAAAAAGATGAGGGAATGTGGAGTTTTTGATCCCCAATATTACATTATGTGTAAGGGGAGAGTATACACCAAACATCTAATTTCCAAACATGACAAAAAAAGTTAATTTACCCACTACTCTAACTTTAAGTGAAACTAAACTAGTGGTAAAAAAAACTCTTTGACAAGTGTTCCTACACCAAAATGTTAGTAGTTTTTGCTTTTCAAAGTCTTGGACAAGTGTGGGATAATTGCAAAATTGGTTAGTGACCAAAAAATGTTAGGAAAGACAACAAAAAATGGCAAAAAAGAAGAAAAAAAATAATAGAGGCACTAAAACACATAATATCTAGGTAGTGAAATAATAGAAAAACTAATCTATCAAATAAAGGTGTTGAAACAAAAAATAGGCTAAAAATAGAAATTTATACCTAAAGAAGATATACGTTGAAGTAGAAATTGGAGGTGCTGAAGCACCAAAAGCACTGTACCAGGATGCAAAGGCATTGATTTGGAATAATTGCAAGAAAATTTTAAAAATATGCAAAAAGCAACAAACAATAACAACCAAAAATGTCAAAGAGTTAGTGAGAATAAATAGACCTGTTAGTAAACACCTAAAATTGATAAAGACATGGAAAAACATAAAAAGACAACATAAAATTACAAGTTATGTAGGGGTGTTGAATTAGCATGTAGGGGTACTGAACCATGCTACATAGACACTGTTGCCATAAATAAATTCCTTTAACCACAGTCACAAGCATTGTTCTACTACCTATAATGTGAAAACTTGCATAAAAACTCAAATTTTTGTTAGTTTTAAGGACGTGGGTCCCACCAAGTGTGCCAAAATGAAGACGATGAAATGGTAAGAGAACATAAAGACAAAGATAAAAGAAATAATGAACATTTACCTTAATCTCTTACCCTTTGAGCACCTCATTGATAGCTTGCTAAAGTGAAGCACCCATTTCACTTGATTTACTCTTGATAGTGTAACTATGTTGTTGCTATCCAATGCAACATAACCTTGGTATGGAAGAGATTAGGATGATGAATTCAACAACTTGATCTTAGCCAACATGTGATATATGCAAATGAACTGGAAATGGTCCAATTTATAGATTTTGAGAAGGATGAATCAAGGGCCAAGATCCTCTTATGAGATCTGGACAATTGGGATTGAAGGAGCAAATAAAATATTAGCTTTGTCACAACTCTCACAAGGTGGAGACATATGAATGTGACATGTGGCATGAGGAAGAGAGAAAGGTGTGTTCACACATGTGTGACCATACATTGGGAAGAATAAGAAGATGCCAAGTGGAAACGTGAGTGTTAAAGTGTAAGAGGTGTAGACTTGGAGGTATGCCAAGTTGGAAGAAAAGGAAGTGTAGGGTGACTCCATAGGGAAGAGGATCTCGCACATGTGTGAGCATTCGATAGAAAGGGAGGTCAAAGGATGACCTAGAGGAGGAAAGTGACATGTGCATGCAAGCATTTAATAGGACTTGGAGGACACATGTCACATGACTACAAGTTTGGAGAAGTGGGAGGAATTAAAAATTAGAGGAAATATCAATGACCTAATTTGGAGGTGAATTAAATTAACTAATCAAGGATTAATTACCTTAATTGAGATTAAAGGAATTAGAGAAATATAGAATTTTAAGGTTGTATTAAAATAAATAAATAAATTAACCTTTGAGGAATGGAGAATTAATTAAATGCGACATTGGAGGTGATTAATTACAAAGAATGGGGATAATAATTAATTAAATATTTAATTTAATTAATTGTGAACTAAAAATACAACTAACTAAATTTTAATTTAATTGATTATGGAATGAGGAGTCAATTTAGGGTGTCCACAGAGGTAATCCAAAAAATCCCACCACATAGAGCTTTCTCATTAGAGACTCAAAAGTCTCATGTTAAGGGTGAACAAACTTATAGAGATGCATGAACAAACTAGGGTTGTTGTTTGAGAATGACCTCTACATGGATAACTTCAGTAAAATAGAAAAGGAACACCTTTTTGTTAGGTTTCACATGACATCAAGGAAAATCCCATGTGGGACTAGAGCCTTGGACACCTATGATTTGAGTATTCTTTTTGGGGGAACTCTCCCCACAAAATATCCTATCAAAGTAAAATTCTCTAACCAATGTTCAATGCTATCAAACTTTGGAATGGGGAGAACTACATCCAGAGGTTTTTTAGAAGATGTACCTTATGAGCAACCTTCCTAGGTCACTTTGACAAAGGAGTTGTCATATTGCACCATTATGTTTTCATTTGTAGCAACAATTGCATATTTATGGAAGCTTGAGGTCATGTATATGGCCAAAAAATGCTTGCAAGCATGGTAAACTAATAAACATTTCAATAAATGCAAAAAAATAAATGCCAATTTAGACTTAAAAAAAACAATGTGATATAAGAAAAGAAACAAACTAAAATCAACAAAGCCAAACAAAAATCCTAATAAACTTCATTACATCCTTGATCTTGATCACATTAATTTTTTGTTCAATATATTCTATACATAACATAATTATTACACCTACAAGAATTAAATTTCATAATAACTTTGAACCAAACTACACTCACCATTTGTAATCCAATTTAGAAACAATAGATTTTATAATTAAGTTGGGACCATTAAAGAATAAAGTCATAATCAAATGAAATACAAATTAAATGCTAGCTCTTTAATCTTATCCCTTTAAAAAAAGATAATTTTTTTTTTTATATGTCTATTCAAATATTTATAGAATATCTTTAGTCTACTTAACAATTCTACCAAATAATATGACCGTTGGAAAAATAAGGAATGTTTAATTTTTTTTAAAAACAAGAAGTCTATAACAAGAAGAAACCATCGTTGGGAATTGCGAGATTTTTTTCTGCACCCGCTAAGTAAGAAAAAAAGCAAACTGGATTTGCATATTGGCGTTCATTTTCAAGGTTTTGGGAAAAGCTCCCTCCGTTTGCTTTTTAAGGTAATTAGTAGGTCGGCGGAGCTCCACCTAGCATTACTAACTTCATGAATTTTTGTCACGTCAATCGAAAATGGCTTCGCGTGTGGATTAGGGCAGCCCACTGTTGATAACCAATTAAAAGCTTCTGAACGGAGGGCGCTTATTCAGGGAAAATGGAGTGCGAAGAAAAGAAAGAGCTCAATCAAGACCTCGTGGAATCCATTGCAGGGTAATCTTATGCCGCCATTCATTACATTTTATCCTGTACTTTGTGTTTGACGTGAATTTATTGTAGGATTGATGTACAGATGCCCGTGGAGTCCAGTGCAGGTCCCAGGCAGACTACGTGTTCGAGCCACCAAGCATCTGAATGTTGGACTAGTGCTGGTCAGGGGTTCGAATCACACTAGAGTGAATGTAATGATAAAGATGAAAACTGCCCTGCCGTGCAAAAGAAAGAGAAAAACGGGAAGAAATTTATGGACTCGAAAAACAAAGGCAAAGAAACTGAAGCTTTCGAAATCAGCGTACATGTGAGCCTCATTACTTTCTTGCAACTCAGTGTAATTTCACGTCTTTGACCGTTTGACATAATCAATACTTTGAAAAACCATTTTCTTCCTTTCTTGATTTATTGTGCAAAATTTAGACTAGCTGCTTGGTTAATTTGGGAAATGAAGTTTGAAATAGAATAATAAAGGCACTTCTTCGTCTTTATTGTATCTATTAAGGCTTTCATGTTCTTTGGATTAACTGCTAATTAACAATAACATGAAGCTGAAATTTCTAGGGTTTCGATTGATATCCATTGTGCTTTTGTGAATTTCCAGAATTTTGTCGGGTTTTCATTGAAATACATAACCACATTTCATACGTACATACAACCCCAGCGTCTTCCTGTTTGTTAGGTTAAACATGGTTTATATATTATTCATTCATCTGTGCCAGTAGTTAACTTTCTCTTTTTTTTTTTTTTGCCTTAGTTTTTCCAGCTTGCAAAGGTCTGTAGGGCAGGGGCTTTTACATCTCGGCAACCACTCTAACAGGGAAGATCTGAAAATAATCTAGAGAAGATTTCTTAAAAATTATACATCCTCTTTGTTCCTGTGTAAATATCTTGTGTGCATGTTGTTCAAGATTGTTTTTGGTTGTTTGCTTGTTTGTGGGTTTTATTTATCCAAATTTTCTGGGCATCTTAAAATGTATGTAAATAAGTTTTCTTAGAATGGAAATTACATTCCTACCTAGAATCATGTTTATCATTTACAAAAACGAGCATACCGAGAGTTATATTATTACTTCGGGATGATGTTAGAATGTAGAGTTCCAATAACGACCAATAATGGTTTGAAGGTTTACACGTTGAACCTCTCAATAGCAGGCCAATTGCTTAATTGAATTTTTAAAAACGAGAGAATGAAAGCTGCAATTATTCAACTGCACACACAAATGCACACTATCAAACAACATACTCGGAAAATAATAATTTGCGCAAAGGACAAAAGTTTGTATCAAAACCACCACAAACAAGAGAATTTGAGCCACGACTGAGCCTGAATGACATAATCCAAGGTAGATTGGAGCGGAGGCTCAAAAGAACTTACATCAAAGGCACTCACATAAACTGATGTTTTTTAAATTTAAAGCCAAATTAATTATATATACCTAAAATGCTAATAATTTAACATGTACAACATTTGGTCCTTGCCTCATTGATTATTTATAGTGTTTAGAATCCATACTGATTACACAGAAGATGTAAAATAACATATCTTTAAGTATCGATTTGTAGTCCTCCCTTAGTTAACTACACTTCTACTACAAATATCACCTGTAGATTTACTTGAATTTTTATTGTTTTGCATTGAATTTGACATTTATAAACGTTATAATTTTTTTTGTTTAGTTTGGTCTACCTTGAAAGCAAACAACATTGTTAATCATTGGCTGAGAATCCCTTTGATCAATACGATAAATTTCGTTAGTCACATGACCTATGTCTAAACATTTCTGTACATATGCCCATTTCCTTGATCACCTCAAGGAGTGCCACATAACCAAACCACATTGTTATTGGGTTTATTATTGAGAGTTATCACTTATGTTAAAGGAGTTAAGTTGTTGGAAAGGTATGTTAAAGGAGTTAAGTTGTTGGAAAGGTGCCTTATTGGGAACCACCGTTTGGTATGAGGGGTGGCCTTTGTCATGCTTAGTAGGTTTTACTTAGTCCACATTTTCTTGGTTTGTGATAAAGAAGAAAAACGACACTCTCAACCAATTCAACAAATCTCAGATTACATGATTAAATTCAAAAATTGAGAATTACATGTGTCAATTATATTTGCCAGGCAACTCTGTTCTCTGTATTTCTCTTCTACATTCCATCACATCTTCGAACTGGCATACTATCTTCTCTTTAGAATTCCACAATCCCTCATTCTCCCTTACTGTCCACTCTTCCACTTTTCCCCAGCTCTTCCATGCATTGACTCACATGTCTATACTCATATATTGCCAGCACTCGGTTTTTTTCACATTCCATTCTGTTCAAAATGTGACTCCATTATGGAGAATGAATCGGCCTCACATTACATTTTCAAACCAAGCAACTATAAACTTCTGCACAACTTTCCTTTTTAAGCCATATTTGACTCAGCGCGGACTTCCTTGACCATTTACTCTGCATTTGACAAACATAAAAAAAATAAAAACAATCTTTACCTTCTTACGCATCCCAGTGCATCTAAGATGGTACGCCCTATCAATAACTCTTGCTGCCATGAATTCTTGTTTGTTCTACCATGCGCGGTTTGTACATGTATCGGTCTCTCTTCTCTTCGTGGCTGTCTGCACTTTTCAAATTAATGTGCTCCCTGTAATTCTCTCTGCATAGAGTTCATATGCGCCTATGATTATCCATGCTCCCTATCACGCTAATTGTCCTTATTGCTGGTTTCACAATTTTTTTTCATGGACTTTATACAATACCAGTTCTGCAAGTTTACACCATACATATGCACCCCTTTCTATGCAAATCCCTCAAGGAGGAATTTCCTCTGTTTCCTGCGTAGTTCCTCCCTCCTTCCCACCGCCTTCGTGGCTTTCTCTGTTTTTGTTTAAAATGATTCCACTATTCTTTCACATTCTCTCATCTCTTAATCTTCCAAGCCTGTTCATTTCTCCTTCATTTTTAAACCATAACTTTTTAATTTTCTTTCTCATTCCCCATAAAATATGAGTAACTTTAAACAATTAATGATATCAAGTTTCCACAATTCATATCAATTGATGTTGCACACGTTTCTGGATTAGATTGCATAAGAGTTTTTTGCATCAATGTTTCGGATCACACTCCATGATCCAACATGAGAATGAAAGAGCTCAAGGAGAAAAGTGGTTTGTTGCAGACCTAAGCACAACCTAAATAGAAAAAACAAGAGGGGGAGGAGAAAGGAGGGAGAAGAGAAGGTTGCACAGTGACCAAAGAAGACAAGACAATTAAGATTAAAAAATAAATAAAGAACAACATGAAGACAAAGATAACATGAATGTTATAGTTTAAAAATGAAATTAAAATTAGACCCACCTTAATCTTTTGTTATTTCTAGGTGGTGTTTCTTTCTTTCATATTCTTTACTTTTTAGCTTTAATTTTCTTTTTGCATATCTTTTTAAGTTTATTTTCTTTCTTTCATTATTTGTTTGCTTTAATTGCCTAATATTATTTGCATTTATATATACTAGATTTATTTTGCTTATTATAGTTGCTTCATTATTTATTAGGAAAATAATTATTGAATTATTCACTTATCTTGTAAGTTCTAACTTGTTATTTTAAATGTTTTCATAGCATTTTGTATCTAGTTTTATTTTTAATTCATTATATGCATAACTTATATGTTATAGTCTAATTTTAATTTCATTTTTCAACTATAACATTCATGTTATCTTTGTCTTCATGTTATTCTTTGTTTATTTTTTAATCTTATTTGTCTTGTCTTCTTTGGTCATTGTGCGACCTTCCCCTCTCCCTTCTTTCTCCTCCCCCCTCTTGTTTTTTCTATTTAGGTTGTGCTTGGGTCTGCAACAAACCACTTTCTCCTTGAGCTCTTTCATCCTGATGTTGGATCACGGAGTGTGGTCCGAAACATTGATGCAAAAAGCTCTTACACAATCTAATCCAGAAACGTGTGCAACATCAACTTTAAACAAAGTAATAGACTTCAATTTGGAGGGACCCATCAAAACCTATTAGCTCTTTGCCAATGAACATGTAGAAATTTTCAGTGTTAAATCTAATATAGAGTCAATCTGCTCCAAACGATCATGAAATTAGAATCAAGCCAAAAATCAAAACGAAAATAATAAATTTCAATCGATTTTTTTTTATTATGCTAATTGTTTATTGTTCTGGGATGCTCCTACATGAGTTTGGGTATTTGTTGAAATTATTATAATTCCAAATTGTTTTAAGTTGATTTTTATAGTTTTGATTTTTGTGTTGACTTTTGAATGTTAGAGTTGCTTGTTTTGTTTTATATATATATATTTAATTTAATATATATAAATTATTTTTAATGTGATTATAAATTGTTTTAATGTTTATTTTGGTATTTTAATTGGATTTTGAATAAATTTAGTTTATATTATTAAGATGGGAGCTGATTTTTTCATTTGAATTGTTGTTATTTAGTCTATTTTTATTTTCTTTAGTGATTTATATATCATAGAAATAATAGGCGTGACATATAGACCTAGGGTATAGAGTGTGTAGGCTCAAAGATTTTACTTTTCTAAAAATGGTATTTAGCGAATATGGAGAGCAAAGAAAACAAAGAGCTCAAGCAAGGCCTCGGGTAATCTTTTGTTCATTGTTTGATTGCATTTTCTCTTGTACATTATGTTTGATTTACAGATCGTCGTGGAGTCCAGCGCAGGGCTCAAGCAGACTACGTGTTCGAGCTGCCAAGCATTTGACTGTTGGACTAGTTTTGATCAGGGGTTCGAATCACACTATAGTGAACATAATGAAAAAGATGAAAGCTGCCTTGTCGTGAAAAAGAAAGATAAGAACGTGAAGAAATTTATGGCCTTGAAACAATTCTCGTGATAGATGAAGAAAGCGAAGCTTTCAAAATCAGCGTAGATGTAAGCATCATTATTTTCTTGCAATTCAGTGTAATTTCACGTCTTTAACCATTTGGCATAATCAATACTTCGAAAAACCATCCTTCTTGATTGTATGTATTAAGACTTTCATTTCTTGATTGATATCCATTGTGTTTTTTAATTTTTGAAATTTTATTAGGTTCTCATTGAAATACCCTTTGCCTTTTAGGGAATGCCAAGATTAATTGGAGACCAAGTGCTTTGGGTGGTGTTGCCAAGATTCTTAATTCAGGTTGGTTAGGCTTTTGAATTATTTATTCTGTCTGTTCATGGTGCATCTTCTTTCTCATGGTTTATTTCTGTGTCGGGTTTTGAACTATAAAATTTCAAAAGGCAATATGCAAGAGACATTCATGATCATTTTGAGGCAATGGTTAGAATATATATACAGAAAACGAGAAATCCTATTTTCTTTCCATTCATCATTCATACAATGTAGGTTTTTGTGTCCCGCGAGAACATCTTACATGGACTGCAATGTCCACCTACTTTACTAAATCTTGGCACATTTCATATGCATATAGAATCCTATCATCTTCCTGTTTGTTAGGTTCAACATGGTTTATATATTCTTAGTTCACTTGTACCTTAGTTCACTTGCTTTTTGTGCCTTAGTTTTTCTAGCTTGCCAAGGTCTGTAGGGCAGGGGCTTTTACATCTCAGTGACCACTCTAATGGGGGAGATCTAAAAAAAATCTAGAGAAGTTTTTAAAAAAAATTATACATTCTTATTACTGTTAGGGTGTTGTTTCTTCGTGCAAATATCTTCTGTGTGAATTGTTGTTCAAGAATTTTTGATTGTTGATTGTTTAGGGATTTTATTTATCCAATTTTTTTGAATTTCTTAAAATGTATGTAAATAAGCATTTTTTCAAAATGAAAATTACATTCCTACCACTTGTATATCATTTACAAAATGGGCATACCTAAAGTCATACTTTATTTTTAAAGGATGTCAGGATGTAGAACTCGAACAACCACCAATAATGGTTGGTTTAGACATTGAACTTCTAAATAGCAGTCCAGTTGCTTTATTGAATTTTTAAGGATGAGAGAGTGACAATGACAATTTATTCAACTGTACACAAAAATGCACATTATTAAACAACAAGATAGTCATCCCTTAGTTAATTACATTTATATTATAAATAATGCTTGTAGATTTGCTTGCAGTTTATTGTTCTACGTTGACATCTGTAGACATTATAAGTTTTTTGTTTAATTGATCTACATTTGAAAAGAAACAAACATCGTTAATCATTGGCTGAGAATTTGGTCAATACATTAAATTTTGCTAGTCACGCGACTTTTGTGAACATTTCTGTACATATGTGTCACATACCCGTAAAAGAAGACTCATTCGCGTGATCTAATAAAACAAATAAATAAATTAAATATATCCGTCAAAGTCACGGGGAGACAAATTTGGACAAAGGAATGGTCGTCCATCATCCATTAAAGACCTTTGGAAATTTTTGAGTTGACATCGTTGACAGGTAAACACATAGACTCCTCAACTCTTGTTAGCCTTCCTGATGCCTACGCTATATGAGAACTCGTGGATTGGTGGATGTACATCAAAATAAAACAGATGACAGGAAATACACAAAAAATGGATTCATTAAAAAGGACTTTTGAACCGTTAAAGGGAGGACTGGAGACAATCCTCATTAAAAGAAGAGAGGGGGCAGGCTTGACTGAGAAGGAGGTGCCATTAATAGTTATGGCATCCCTTCTTTTGGCAACAAAGACTTCAAGCTGTGTGGAAAAGAATGCCACTTAGCAACCTATAAACCCTCATGACCCCTCATGACACAGGAGGAATGTAAAAAATGGCATGGGAAAGAGAAGATAGATGGACATGAATTGAGGGAAAGTGAATAAGGAGTAGAATCACGTGGAGAGGATAGAAATGTATGTGTTGAAAAGATGAAGAAACTGGTAGACAAATGCCATTGAAGGCGTTGAAGCTAGACTCCACAATCTTAGGCAACATCCTCCCTGCTTGCGCCGAAGTGAGAGCATTGAAACAAATTATGAATTGTCATTCAAGCATAAGAGGTTATACATAAAGTGATGAGATTATTGCAGCTGAGCGATGGAGAAAGGCACATCCAAGTTGAACGAAATCTGTTAAGGAAACGTGGTCAGTTGGAATGTGATGATAGCAAGATATGTGCAATATGGCAGTTTTTAGAAGAAATGCTTCAAGAAATGTGGTATTATGGACAACAATAGTTGCAGATTATGCACAAAATGGAAGTGTTGAAAAGACTTAGAAGCTTCTAGGAAAAATGCAAGGGTCATTCAATGTAGTTATAAGCTTTGGTAAAATCAATTTTGAAGAAGACACCGAGTTGTTGAGAATATCTAGCCCATTCCTTCTCAAACATCGATAATATTATCAAGAATATACCTAGATATTTAATGAAGTCAATTTTCTCATGACAAACCAACTTGAGAGCAAGAGCTTTAGTAATGGCCTTGTAGGATGTATTAAAAAAAGTAATTGGTCTCTAATTGTAAATGTCATCTTGTTAATTAGCTTTATGTATGAACTTAATATTGTATTTATTTATTAAGCTCCCTAAAGAGTTGCAATAAAAAATTTAAGATAAACCTTGTGAAGATTTTTGCTTATAAAATTCTAAGGGGCTTTGTATAATTCATAGGGGAAGCTAAAAGGATCAAGATATTCATCATTAACCATGGGGAAAACCACCTCACATAGGTCCTCCTTGGTAAACAATTGGTCACAAAGGATGCATTGATAGTTGGAAACTTGACACCACACTCAAGAATTTTTCCAAATTAGGATCTCTTTTAGGTGTGTCTTCTTAGGTGGTAAATAATTTCTCATAGTGTCAAATAATGGGCTAATTTTTTTGGGAGCTTAATAAAAGTTGTTGGCCTTCCTTGATTTTTTTTATGGATTGGGACACATGGTAGGTCCACAAATCCTAAAAGAATTCTTTAGAAACCCCATCTCTTTTATTGAGCCAATCAACAAATACTTTTAATTTGAGCACCACAAGCTATATGATTATCTACTTTTTGGTAGTGAATGTCTACTACATACAATTCTAGGGCACGATCAAAATATTGAGCCTCTAAGGAAACCATGGCTTGGTAGAGTTCTAAGGTAGTGGCTTCCTATGCGTGGTGATGGAAGTGGTCTAGTTGGTAACCATAAATGTAGTAGAAGTAGAAGTGCATTTTATGACATCATTCCACCAAGCAATCTAAACTAATTCATGCATGGAGTGGGGCTCCATGCTCCCCACTCCATGCTCCAAACACTTTGAATATGGGGCAATATTATTGAATGAGACAATGGTAGATGAGACTTCAAAAAAGAATTAAGTTTTCATGGACTTGGGATTAGAAAATTTTCTTTGAATATACAATAAAAAGGGAGAGTGTTCTAAAAGGAAATGTTTAGCAAAGGATCCTTTGTAAAGGTAAAACATTAGGAAAATAAAAAATAAAGATTGCTCAATAATAGCATGTATTTATCAAGCTACTTGTACACTTTGTCCTTGATCTAACCTTGAGGTCACTCCTTGTGTACTAAGTCATATAATCATGATGATAGCTAAAATTAAGATTTAAAATCCCCAATTATTATTCATGTACTACCAAGCCTCTATTTTACCAGCTGTCCACTTTATATGCAAGGCATCACATTTATGATATGTTATCTCTTGATCATGTTCAAAAATTTGTATAGAACCTAAATAGTGATAGGAATTGAATGAATAATCTATCACCAATAATGAGATCATTCATAGCATCATTAGAGGCATAAACATTAAGCACTCTAAAGGAATGCTTATCAATGTTGAAAATAACACATAATGCTTAGTTGGTGGTATGCCATCTTTGGTCAACTAAGTATTGCCACCACTTAGAAGAGAGGAAGGTGATGAGACTACCACAAATTGTTTCATGATTATATACAAAAAGTGATTGGTTGGTCAAATAACATGGAATATAGCCAAAGGAAAGAAATTGAAACCTTTACTTCTTACAAATGAATAATGTTCTAACTTAGAAATCTTTTTGAAATATCTCACATGGATTATTTTATTTAGATCGATCTTTATTGAACATTACAAGAAATAAAATTTATTTGAATGAGAGTCAAGAGCCATATCCTCATTACCTAGCTCATCAAGAGTTATATTTTTATTTTGTAAAATATCCTCCTCTTAGTTGAAGTTAAGTATTTTAATGAAAGGCTAGAGCTATGCCATTGTTTATCTAGAACATGCTCACTGTCTTCCAAATTCTTAGGTGGACTACGAGATAATTGTAGGACCATAGGGGTAAAGAGAAGGGAGAATGAGTAATGATTTGTAATGTCCCTCTCTTGATTTTCCCTAGATTTTCCCACAAATTGCAACGAATTAGTGTTAGGGGTTCGTCTTACCAAATAAATATTTCCTTACTGATGCAATCCTGGATTGGAATCCTACAATCATCACATGAACAATATATGCAAATATGTATATGCTTATTAGAGTTAGACAATTACGTCACATCCATAGATTATTAACAATGCAAACATATTAGGATTTTGGGAGAAGAGACATGATGGGTCTGCCCAAAGCCATTTCTATGCCAAGCCTAAGAGTGTGTCTACCACAACCCTCTCCCTTGGTAGCTTGTATTTGCTTTCCCCATCAATGTCTTAACTCCTTGAAGACATTTTCCATCTTGTAGGACCATAAGGGTAAAGAGAAGGGAGAATGAGTAATGGTTTCTAATGTCCCTCTCTTGATTTTCCATAGATTTTTCCCACAAATCACAAATTGCAACGAATTAGGGTTAGGGGTTCGTCTTACAAAATAAATATTTCTTTAATGATGTAATCTTGGATTGGGATCCTGCAATCATCACATGAACAATATATGTAAATATATAATTCTTTTTTTTTTTTGATTGCTCAGGAGGTATCTCCAACCAAGGCCCAGCGATTCCCACCTAACCTTGCCTCGGACTTACTTGTTGCCGAGTTTTGGGGTATCGGTGGGGCGAGCCAAGGCAAAACTAGTCCCCCTGGGGAGAAGCCCTGAGCCCGCAACATGACTCCTCCACTTTAACTTGGCCAGCGTGAGTCGAACCTTGGACCCACATGGGACGAACCCAAAGCCTTAGCCCAACCATACCGACCGTTCGGGCTGCGGGGTGAACCCCAATTCTTATTATAGTTAGACAATTACATCACGTCCATAGATTATCAACAATGTAAACATATTAGGATTTTGGGAGAAGGGACACGATGGGTCCGCCTGAAGCTATTTCTAAAGGTCAAGCCTAAGAGGGTGTCTAACATAACTCTCTCCCTCGGTAGCTTGTATCTACTTTCCCCATCAATGTCTTAACTCCCCGAACACACTTGCCATCTTGTAGGACCATAGGGCTAAAGAAAAGGGAGAATGAGTAATGGATTGTAATGTCCCTCTCTTGATTTGCCCTAGATTTTTCCCACAAATCACAAATTGCAATGAATTAGGGTTAGGGGTTCATCTTACCCAATCAATATTTCTTTAATGATGAAATCTTGGATTGAAATCCTATAATCACCACATGAACAATAGTTGCAAATATATATATGCTTATTAGAGTTAGACAATGACATCACATCCATAGATTATCAACAATGCAAACATATTAGGATTTTTGGAAAAGAGACATGATGGGTCCGCTCGAAGCCATTTCTACACCAAGCCTAAGAGGGTGTCTACCATAGCCCTCTCCCTTGGCAGCTTGTATTTGCTTTCCCCAGTCTACCATAGCCCTCTCCCTTGGCAGCTTGTATCTGCTTTCCCCATCAATGTATTAACTCCCCGAAGACACTTGCCATCTTGTAGATTTGGGCGAGGGCCATAAGTGAAAAACTTGGCTCTCTAGGTAAGGGTCCTCTGGTCCTAGGCACCATTACAATCAACTTTAGAATGGCCTACTTACAAGACCCGTTTACCCCTTTTGCTTACACCCTAGGCCCTTCCTATAAGGTGGGTTTCAGTTAATCAAGCATATCCCATATTCTATCATAAGATCATATACTTAAATTATGTCCTTTATTATCCATAGGAAATATGTAAATACATGTAAAATGATGATTGGCAGAAAAACATCAAGTATACCCCTGAATATTTATATATGTCTGATAATAGAGATCTGCTGCACTGATACTGGGCTGATTTCCTTTTGTTGATTTGTATCTTCCTCTCTTCTCTCCAATCAATCTGTCTTCAATATTCATATGATATGACTTAGAGAGAAACAATAGATTAGTTCAATTGAGCAATTATTAATAAGGGTTAATAATTGTTGCAAGCATATCATTATTGCATAATTGTAAATAATATTCATATATATATATATTTATATTAATCATTATATTTAAATTTACTTCCCCAAATATATTCTTACCAATAATATGTAATACAATATCTTTATTCCTTTTCTCAATCTATTGTATTATCCAGATTTCCAATTACTGATTATATTTTGTTGTTTTTCCTCCATGTCCCTCCCTATCTCCATATGCTTCCTTTCTTCCCTTTATACCTCCCACGGTGGGGAAGAGTCACAACTGTTTGCTCGCAAAAGACACAACCCTTAATTCTAATCACTGTCTCCCTTTAATAATCTTAATCACTGCTTTTAAGGAATGTGTTTGATGTTTGTTATATTTAATTGCCAAAGGAAACCCGATTGCAGCCTTTGTAATCTGCGCTTTATTTACTCCAATTATATATACATTATTTTATGTTTACATTAATAGATTATATTTTCCTTATTTTATCATTATATTTATAAATTATTAATATATTTATTTTCATATTAGTTTTACATATATATTTTAATATTTATAATATTATATTTGATAATTATAATTATAATATTATGTTATGATAATTATAATTATAATAATATTAAATTGTTAAATATTTATATTTATATTTTTGATATTTTATTCATTTGTATTTCAATATTTTCTAATGTCATAATTTTGGGGGCATGATATAGTTTCTTGTTTAGAAGATAAAATAGAAGGTAGCTAGGTGTGGCATTAAAAAGTGTAATTATGCTTTTTTGCGTCTTTAAATGACTCACCATGTAAGTAAACAATAACTCTCACTACCTATCCTGTGTCTTTTAAAATTTACAACCTTGAGCTTTTGGTGGTTAGCCACCATTCCCAGTTGAGTTTATGGGTAGTCCACTACAAACTTAATGTGACCAACAATAATTGACCATCCCTAATTTTTATGGGAAGAGCATCAATAGTTAGTCAAAATATAGATTTATTATTGACAGTAAAAAATAGAATTCCCAGATATCATGCTCAGAAGATTGACAATAAAAATAAGCATTGGGAAAGTTCAAATAGAAGGCTCATTATGAGTGCCTCATTTGAAAAATGCATATGTTATTTGACTCCTTCAAATGCTCGGAGAGGTTGATTTTTATGTAGAGTTTTTTTTAAAGGTGAGTTTAAGAGAACCTAACATGCTCAATGCACGTGACACTCCCTAATGTGGAGGCTAAGTTGGTTACGAAATTTCAATCTCTTTAACAATGCCTTAACCATAGATTCAGACTCATTATTCTTTAACAATGCCTTAACCATAGATTCAGACTCATTATTCAAGAAGGAACTAATAGTTTCCAACTTGTCAATTTTTTTGGAGATTAGTTCTCTATTAGGAAAGATCCAAATTGCTGCTAATATCCAAAGCGGACTCACCATTTTCTGCCAACCGAAATTGCTGCTAATATCCAAAGCGGACTTACCATTTTCTGCCAACCGATTTTCATTGTTTAAAGCAATGTTTTGACGGATTTATCCATTACTAATTGCTGTGCATTATTTTTTATCAAATTTTGAATGAGGTAATGAACTTCCATTGAGACTAACACCAAAGGTGTGGTTAGGCAAATTGCTAGACAAGCCAAAAGACACAGAGTAGAGAGGGGGTGAAGATCTCAGAGCCTTAAGAGCCAAAGGATCATCGGGTGAACTGGAGACTGGAGCCCTCAAGGAATACTGGTTAGCAAGTTTAGGGCCAATGCAATAGTCGAGATGGGAGCTAAGATCCAACACCATGTCCTCTACCAATTTTTTTTGGGTAGGGGAACAATTTCACAGCATATCATTATTGCAAAATTTTCACATGAATGCAAATTATAGATAATCATTCAAAACCAGGGCCTTCGCAAATTTGCAAAATTTACTATTTTTACTATCTTCATATACACAGCAGTGGATTGTCATTTCCTAATCTAAACTATTCAACTATATATCATCAATCCTACGTATCGAAGCGTAACTACATTTTGTTTCACTGGGATTGATGCTTTGATCATAACAAAATTAGCTTATCTATTTGTTGGGTAGTCTTCCGTTGAGCCCCTGCAAGCTGGAATTGCACACCCTAGTTGGCATCGTGAAGGGCAAAGTTGGTCAACCACTGAAAATCTTGCACCGACATGTAGTGATACAACTGCTTCAAAAAATCATAAGCTGCTTTGGCTTGGAAGCGGTGATACCAGTAGGCTGCGTCCACTGGGTCGGAAATGAACGACATAAATTCTGTGGCGGGATTCTGATGTTGACCCAAATCTCGTGGGCGTGGGATACCAACCCCAAATGAGCTGCCTCTAAAACCCCCTCTAGTCCAACGAGAAACGATGTGCAGAATCTATATCCCTGGTTAAATTGAACACCATTTCCTTGGGTACATGAAGATCCAACAAACATGCAACAAACCTCGCTGATATGTCTGAATTCAAGCGATATCTTTCACTGGGTTGTAGGAAATTCTTACCCAATATCATCTTTACTGCCTTCAATGTTAAATGGCCGCTTGCATTAAGCACATTCTTCAAACGACGATCGGTGAGGGCCCCCTGGAAAGCAATCTGGCTCCTCGTGCAAGCCAGAAACACTAGAGTACCCATACTATGCTACCTTTTCCTTTTCTTCGACAAGAGCTTGAGATGAACAACAATATATGATAGAGCCATCCAGCCTGAAAAATATACGCCATGAATGGATTCTCTGAGATTATTATTTCTCATGGCTAGCGAGTTCTCACACACAATATTAGTCTTGTCATCTTAATTATCACACAAAGGAGTGTAGTGTTATGATGACGTGATTTAGGAAATGGTTTAGTGACTATTTCCAGGTTCAACTCGCTCCTCAAAAATGTCACTTCACCATCTTCCAAATTCATAGGTGGACTACGAGATAATTGTAGGACCACAGGGGTAAAGAGAAGGGAGAATGAGTAATGATTTGCAATGTCCCTCTACTGATTTGCCCTAGATTTTTCCCACAAATCATAAATTGCAATGAATTATTATTAGGGGTTCATCTTACCAAATAAATATTTCTTTAATGATGCAATCTTGGATTGGAATCCCGCAATCACCACATGAACAATATATGCAAATATGTATATGCTTATTAGAGTTAGAAAATTACGTCACATCCATAGATTATCAACAACGCAAACATATTAGGATTTTGGGAGAAGAGACATGATGGGTCCACTTGAAGCCATTTCTACACCAAGCCTAGGTAAGAGGGTGTCTACCACAACCCTCTCCCTTGGTAGCTTGTATCTGCTTTCCCCATCAATGTCTTAACTCCTCGAAGACACTTTCCATCGTGTAGGACCATAAGGGTAAAGAGAAGGGAGAATGAGTAATGGTTTGTAATGTCCCTCTCTTGATTTTCCATAGATTTTTCCCACAAATCACAAATTGCAACGAATTAGGATTAGGGTTTCATCTTACAAAATAAATATTTCTTTAATGATGCAATCCTAGATTGGGATCCTGCACTCACCACATGAAAAATATATGCAAATATATATATTCTTATTAGAGTTAAACAATTACATCACATCCATAGATTATCCACAATGCAAACATATTAGGATTTTGGGAGAAGGGACATGATGGGTCCGCCCAAAGCCTTATACACCAAGCCTAAGAGGGTGTCTACCATAGCCCTCTCCCTTGGTAGCTTGTATCTACTTTCCCCATCAATGTCTTAACTCCCCGAAGACACTTGCCATCTTGAAGGACCATAGGGGTAAACATAAGGGAGAACGAGAAATGGTTTGTAATGTCCCTCTCTTGATTTGGCCTAGATTTTTCCCACAAATCACAAATTGCAATGAATTAGGGTTAGGGGTTCGTCTTACCAAATAAATATTTCTTTAATGATGCAATCCTGGATTGAAATCTTGCAATCACAACATGAACAATATATGCAAATATATATATGCTTATTAGAGTAAGACAATTACATCACATCCATAAATTATCAACAATGCAAACATATTAGGATTTTGGGAGAAGGGACATGATGGGTCCACTCGAAGCCATTTCTACACCAAGCCTAAGAGGGTGTCTACCATAGCCCTCTCCCTTGGCAGCTTTTATCTGCTTTCCCCATCAATGTATTAACTCCCCGAAGACACTTGCCATCTTGTAGAATTGGGCGAGGGTCATAGGTGAAAAACTTGGCTCTCTAGGTAAGGGTCCTAGACGCCATTGCAATCAACTTTAGAATGGCCTACTTACTAGCCTCATTTACCCTTTTTGCTTACACCCCAAGCCTTTCCTATAAGGTGGGTTTCAGTTAAACAAGCATATCCGATATTCTATCATAAGATCATATACTTAAATGTCCTTTATTATCCATAGGAAATATGTAAATACATGTAACAAATGATTGACAAAAGAACATCAAGTATACCCCTAAATATTTATGTATGTCTGATAATAGAGATGTGCTGCACTTAAACTAGACTGATTTCCTTTTGCTGATTTGCATCTTCCTCTCTTCTCTCCAATCGATCTATCTTCAATATTCATACTATATTACTTATAGAGAAACAATGGATTAGTTCAATTGAGTAATTATTAATAAGGGTTAATAATTGTTGCAAGCATATCATTATTGCATAATCATAAATAATATATATATGTGTGTGTATTTATTTGTATTAATAATTATATTTAAATTTACTTCCCCAAATATATTCTTACCAATAATATGTAATATAATATCTTTATTCCTTTTCTCAATTTGTTGTATTATCCAGATTTCCAATTACTAATTATATTTTGTTGTTTTTCCTCCATGCCCTTCCCTATCTCCATATGCTTCCTTTCTTCCCTTTATACCTCCCACGATGGGGAAGAGTCAACGACTATTTGCTCACAAAAGACATAGCCCCTAATTCTAATCATTGTCTCCCTTTAATAATTTTAATTGTTGCTTTTAAGGAATGTGTTTGTTGTTTGGTATTATTAATTGCCAAAGGAAACCTGATTGCATCCTTTGTAATTTGCACTTTATTTACTCCAATATATACATTATTTTATGTTTATATTATATATTATATTTTCCTTATTTTATCATTATATTTATAAATTGATAATACATTTATTTTCATATTAGTTTTATATATATTTTAATATTTATAATGTTATATTTGGTCATTATAATTATAATATTATTTTATGATAATTATAATTATAATTATAATAATATTAAATTGTTAATATTTATATTTATATTTTTGATATTTTTATTCATTTTATTTATTCATTTGTATTTCAACGTTTTCTAACATCATAATTTTGGGGGCATGATATAGTTTTTGGTTTAGAGGACAAAATAGAAGCTAGCTAAGTGCGGCATTAAAAGGTGTAATTATGTTTTTTCGCCTCTTTAAATGACTCACCATGTAAGTAAACAATAACTCTGACTACCTGTCCTGTGTCTTTTACAATTTACAACCTTTAGCCTTTGGTGGTTAGCCACCATTGCCAGTTGAGTTTATGGGTAGTCCACCACAATTTAATTAGACCTATTATTTTTGTGACTAACAATAATTGACCATCCCTACATTTTTTATAGAATGAGCATCAATAGTTAGTCAAAATATAAATTTATTATTGACAGTAAAAAATACAATTCCCAAATATTGTGCTTAGAAGATTGACAATAAAAATAAACATTGGGAAAGTTCAAATAGAAGACTCATTGTGAGTGCCTCACTTGGAAAATGCTTATGTTATCTGACTCCTTCAAATACTTGGAGAGGTTGATTTTTATGTAGAGTTATTTTTAAAGGTGAATTTAAAAGAACCTAACAAGCTCAATGCATGTGACACTCCCTAATTAGGAGGCTATATTGGTTATGAAATTTCAATCTCTTTAACAATGCTTTAACCATAGATTCAGACTCATTACTCAAGAAGGAACTAATAGTTTCCAACCTGTCAATTTTTTTGGAGATTTGATCTCTATTAGGAACAAGAGCCAAATTGCTGCTAATATCCAAAGCGGACTTACCATTTTTTGCCAACTGATTTTCATTGTTTAAAGCAATGTTTTGACAGATTTTATCCATTACTAATTGTTGTGCATTATTTTTTATCAAATTTTGAATGAGGTAATGAACTTCCATTGAGCCTAACCCCAAAGGTGTGGTTGGGAAAATTGCTACACAAGCCAAAAGACACAAAGTAGAGAGGGGTTGAAGATCTCAGAGCCTCAAGAGCCAAAGGATCATCGGGTGAACTGGAGACTGGAGCCCTCAAGGAATATAGGTTAGCAAGTTTAGGGCCAATGCAAGAGTCGAGGAGGGAGCTAAGATCCAACACCATGTCCTCTACCAATTTTTTTTGGGCAGGGGGACAATTTCAGAGGTACAACGTCTCACAAAAGTAGGGTTAATAAAGATTCCAAACATGAACTAGGGGAGTTGACTCACCATGAGTTAGAGTGCCCATTGAATGAGGTGACATAGCATTATAAGTACCATTAGAAGTGAGTCATTTGAAACACCATCCCCGACCATAGGGGATTCAAGGGCATTCATTGAACCGTTGTACTTTTTGGTCGAAGCAAAGTTAGCTCGATTGCCATTCACAAAAGCAATATTAGATTTCAATTTCGATCCCATAATGCTAGGTCTATTTAGGATAATAGGACAATTTTTTATATGCCCTTCTTTTTCTACAGAGGTACAATAATTTATACCTCCTAGAACCTCGATTACATAAGAAAAAATATCCTCTTGTAAGGGATCATCAATAATTTTAGGTATTTCAACCTTGGGCATCAAAGACACCAAATCCCTAGCATCCACATGTGTGAAAGGGTTGTCCTAAATTCATCTGCTTCCTCCATTTTAAAAAATTATCACAATTTTTGAATAAAAAATATGTCAAGCTTTGATACCAATTGTTGATGAATTTATCACAGATGAAATTAAAAGGATTACAAAAAATAAAATCAGAATTGAAAACAACAAACAAACATGAAAGCACAAAGATTTATAGTGGTTCACCAATTTAGCAACATCCAGAGGAATTCTCATTAATCTTTCTGATCTTTGAATACTAGTTACAACAACATAATATGAGCAATTACATTATCCAATATAGATAAATCTTGGAAAAAAAAGAATGTGAAGAGACAATGCAATTGAAGAGAAAATGCAAAGGGATCGTTGGACTTCAACACCCCACAATTTTAAGTTGTGAACATGAATCCTGACATCAACATGTTGGGGGCATAGTGATTCCCCAAGCACCCTAAGCAAGCAAAGAAAATTATACATGAACGACCACCCCTACCTCTGCCTCCCATATTATAGAAGCTATAAATCGAAGATACAATGACGTTGAAACCATAGTATACCTGTTATAAGCAACAACACAATTACAACCATTTTCCACTTACTAGCTAGCTCTACAATAATCTGTATATTTAATTTACATCTCTACACACAACTGTACTTCACTGGAGCATCCTTCCATGCTCAACTAAACTGACTAGTCCAATTGCAACAATGCAAGCTTAGTGACTTGACCTATTCAAGCAATTTAAACTACAATGGACTTTGATTATGAAAGTTAAATACAATTGTTTCCATAAGTGAGGGCTTTATCTGTTTTGGGGGGATATCAACTTTTCCAGCTTTGAAATTTTACCTGTTAACGCTGTTGTTAGATTTATGTAACTTAGTTGTTTCATTAAGTAATATGAGATGTAACTGAATAGCAATTAGTGTTGTCCAATTGCTTACATTTTCATAATTACTACCTAATTACAATAAAATACTTTGAGGCCCTAACCATTTGTTTTCCTAGTTCTGTCATAAAAATTAATTTTGAAGTATGTGCACACCCACCATTCACTAAATTGGGTCTATTAAAAAAACACTTAGTAAAAAAATTTATAAGCATATATCAAAAATATTCATTAGAAGTGTTTTAGTGCTGAGAAACAATTATGAAGCTGCTTATAAAAATCCCAGTGATTGTAAGCAAACTTAAGAGGTTCAAAAGCATACCATATTTGGTACAGATTGGCTGCAATAAACAACCATTAGCCTGAAGTCCCAAGAACAAGTGAATTTTTTGAATTGAACCTTCTAACTACAGTTGTTCCTATAAATGAGTATATACGTGGTTCCTTAATTTCCATCCTGCAATCCAAAATCACGAAGTTCTAAAACAAAATAACAATAATAGATCAATTATCACCAAAGAAATAATGGCCACTAATTTTATTTCGAACAAATAATAACGGGCATATTTTTTTCTATGGCACGGGACAATACTATGAGACAGAAATTGCCACACTTTTTATCAAAAGAAGATAAAGTAATTTTGCTTTCCCTCACAGAATGTAAAGAGCTTTGCAAATTCTAAGAAGTAGAATAAGCCAGCAATATAAACTCCTTTGCCTTCATATATGTGTTTCAATCAACACATATAGTTTCTTTTTTGTGGGCATGATTGTAAAGTTTTTGTTGAGAACTAGATGAACTCGAGACAATCTAAAATTTTAAAAGGCAGCGTGTTTCTGTAGCTTATTCTGATAAGATATAAGCAAGAAGGTTACTATTTTATGTTTATATTGGAAGTGACCAAGCACCCATTGTGTTTGCCTATTAATTTATTTTTGGGTATGTTGTTGCTAACCACAAGATCTCCCTGCTAATATGGATAAATTTTGCCTTTATTCAAATTGTCAGTTCTATTCTTCTTGTACAATAAATTCACACATTTAAATTCATATCCTAGACTACCAATCTAAGATTAATTTCATTATGTTGGTATTATTCAATTGCGTGATGCTTGTTGTTTGGGTAGGCCATTCACACCATTCTTATTGCAAGTTGCTGGAAACTCATTTAGAACCTGATAGGAATGCAAAAGGTAACTATCTGTTTTTGCTTATGGATTATGCTAAAGGATGGTTGAAATAGCTACAAGTCTCTCTTATTACAACCTTTACATCATAATGATTTCCCTATTTTCGGCTTGCCTTGATGGTCTTGATTAGGTGTTCTTCTCAAAGTAAATGTTTCTATCCTTGTTCAATTGTTTATTGTCAATCAAATGGTGATCTAAATTTAGGTCATATCCAATTCGTTTGTGATACAGGAAGTCCTCTAATGTTATGAGTTTGTATGCAAAGCATAAGAAGACCTTGTGTTGGACTGTAAGAGTTAACTGGAAACCAAGTGCTTTTGGGGGTGCTTCCAAGATTCTTAATCTAGGTTGGTTAGGATTTTGAATTATTTACACAATTTCATTGTTTAGGATCAATTTATTTTGTCCGTTCATGGTGCCTCTGCTTTCTCATGGTTTATTTGTGTTTGGTTTTAAACTATAAAATTTTAAAAGCCAATATGCAAATGGCAGTCATGGTCATGGAGTGCGAAGAAAAGAACGAGCTCAAGCAAGGCCTCTTGGAAACCATTGCAAGCTAATAGATATGAGATAAGATTCGTCCCCTCATTCTTTTAATGAAATTTAAGATGAAGTAATTCTTGTTTCAGACAAACCTGAATATTAGCAAATACTCCCCAAAATTCCCCATTGAAGTTCCCAAGAACCATGCCTTAAGGAAGATTACATTTAGTTGCATGGCTCTTTGCAGCAGAAGTAAGGTATGTTCCCTGTAAAATGAATGAGAGAGTCATAATCATGCGTACAATATCATATTCTATTTCAATTATCTATATTTTTTTACTCTGTGTTGCACTTAAAATATATTACATATCATGGGTGTGGTGTAATGGTTAAAAATTAAAAAGAACACTCTTGCAAAGGATACCCAATTTTAAATCCCTGCCCACAATATGGAAATTATCGCTCCTAGAGGAGATGCATCCCAATCAATGGAGGCTGCAATACTTTAGTTTAAGTCGTGAGCACAAATAATGCCTCACCATCTAATAATGTAGGTTTAAGTTGTGAACAGGAATATTGTCATCTCTAGATTGGGACATAGTGATTCCCCAAGCACCCTAAGCAAGCAAACCAAATTATACATGAACGACTTCCCCTACCTCTGCCACCCATATTATAGAAGCTATAAATCGAAGATACAGAGACGCTGGAACCATAGTATATTTTTTATAATCAACAACAGAATTAGAATCATTTGCCACCTACTAGCTAGCTCTACCATTTAATATGTATATTTTATTTATATCTCTACACCCAATTGTACTTCACAGGAGGGTCCTTCCATCCTCAATTATCTGACTAATCCAATTGCAACAATGCAAGTTTAGTGACTTACACCTATTCAAGCAATTTAAACTAGAATAAAATTTGATTATGAAAGTTAAATTCAATTGTTTTCATAAGTGGGGGCTTTGCCTGTTTGGGGTGGGATATCAACTTTTCGAGCTTTGAAATTTTACCTATTAACCCTGTTGTTAGATTTATGTAACTTAGTTGTTTCTTTAAGTAATATTTGGTACAGATAGGCTGCAATGAATAACCAATAGTCTGAACTCCCAAGAACAAGTGAATTCTTTGAATTGAGCCTTTTAACTAGTGTTGTTGCTATAAATGAGCATATATGTATTTCCTAAATTTCCATCTTGCAATCCAAAATTGTTTGAAAGATTGTAAGTTATTTTCTATTTGATTTTTTGATGGATGTGGTCCATGTTTGTTCGACTCCTTTTGCTTGAAGTTGTTGTTTAATCCTCGTTTTCTCTTAATAAGTTATCTTGGCATGGATTTTTGTATCACATTCATTTGTTTCAAATCTTGTTATGATGCTTTTTATTAATTTGTTCGCAATGTTTCTTGTTTATGCATTTTTTTGTTCGTCTTATTTGGTTTTCTCTTGATGCAAGTATCTAATACCTATTCGCACAATTTTATTTTTAGTTATTGTACTTTATTATATTTTGATTAAATACTTATTGTTTCAATATGTTTCATGCTTTGTATTGATAATTTTTTGCGCTAACAAATCAATTTAATTCTTAGACTATGTGGGTTTTCTTTAACCTTGACTTTCTTTCTTTGGTTATTTGTTGATACTAATATTTATAATTGTTTTAACTTTTAAACTTTATTCTAAATCTTATGTTTATCTTGTTTTATTTTTTGATATATCATGCTTATCTTTTTCCTTGAGTGAACTTTTTATTTGGTTTCTATTGGATGTCATTCAACCCTTATTTGTCTAATTTGATCATTCATAGACATTAAAATTTTAAACTAAAATTGTTTGTAATATTTTAAATTTAATTTGTATTGAGTTTTGGATGGATATGGTTTATGTTTGCTATGCTCCTTTTCTTCCAAGTTGTTGTTCAATCCCAATTTGCTCCTATTGAGTTTTCTTGGAATGGATATTTACATCACTCATTTGTTTCAAAGCTTGTTTTGATCTTTTTAATTAATTTGTTGGAAACATTTATTGTTTATATATTTTTTGTTTGCTGAGAGACGAAGGAATAATGGTCAATCAAGTAGCTCAGCAAGGTGAAGACGCTTCAGAGGCAGGGGCCGTGGCAAAAGAGGAAGGAACGCTAGATAACTATCCCTCTCTGAGTGTTGTATGTGGTTTTTTGGCTAGTGGTGCGTTCTTGGTATGGTTTTTGTTTTCTCTGGAAAACTCGGGAATAATGCTTTGCTTTCAAACTTTGGTGCTTCTTTGTTTTCGGGGTGGGTTTGCTGGTAGCAATGGTGTCTTGCAAAAGCGGTTTGGTGGGGTAAGACTATGGTGTTGGTTTGTTGGTTTCTGCTTGTTAGTGCTTTGAGCGCCGTATACTGTTGCTACTGGTAACAGCGTAATAGTTAGTTTCTCATGAAATGCATCTTTGTGGCGTTTTCTTTGATTGTAATACGGGTTTGGTGGTTTTTTGTTTCTCCTGTTTTGTGCTCGCCGATAGTATGGCTAGAGCAATGGGTGCTTATCACACAGGGATATCCTGTTACAGTCGATGTAATCTTTTTGTTACTTCTATTAATAATAATATATTTTTGTACCGACCAAAAAAAAAATAAAAAAATTTCAATCCCCATTTGCTCTTAATGATTTTTTTTGGCATGAATATTTGTATAACATTAATTTATTTCAAAGCTTGTTTTGATCTTTTTTAATTGTTGGAAATATTTCTTGTTTGGCTCACTTGGCTTTCTCTTGATGAAAGTATCTAATACCTATTTTGATAGAGTTTTTGGATTATATTCTACTTCATTATATTTTCATTAAATATTTTTTGTTTTTATATGTTTCATCATTTGCATTGATAAATATGTGTGCTAAAAAATGGATTTAATTCTAGACTTTGTGAGTTTTCTTTAATCTTGACTTTCTTTCTTTGGTCATTTGGTGATACTAAAATTTAGAATTGGTTTAACTTTTAATCTTTGTTTTATTTTAAATCTTATCTCTCTCTCTCTCTCTCTCTCTATATATATATATATCATGCTTGTCTTTGCCTTGAGTGAGATTTTTATTTTCTTTCTATTGGATGGCATGCAACTCTTATTTGTCTAATTTGATCTTTCATAGACATTAAAATTTCAAACTAAAATTGTTTATAAGTTTTTAAATTTTATTTGTATTTGAGTTTTGGATTGATATGGTTTATGTTTTCTATGCTCCTTTTCTTTCCAGTTGTTGTAAAATCCCAATTTGCTCATAATGAGTTTTCTTGGCATGAATATTTATCTAACACTCATTAGTTGCAAACCTTGTTTTGATCTTTTTTATTAATTTGTTGGAAACATTTCTTGTTTATGCATTTTTTTTATTGGTTTATTCAACTTTATCTTGATGCAAGTATCATTAGCATAATTTTATTTGGGCTATATTGTAATTCATTTTTTTTGATAAAATAATATTTTTTGAATATACATCTTGATGCACGTGGTTTGCGGGTGATTGTGTGCATCCCTAGGGGATTAGTCTCGCCTCATCTCACGCCTTCTCGAACCCCAACTTGGCAATATGTAAGACCAAGGTAAGGTAGGTTAGATGTTGGGTTGGGTTGCGGGGATACCCCTGAGTCAACAATTTTTTTGAGTACATTTAATACAATGATAATTTGTTGTGTTAACAAATGGGTTTAATTTTTATATTGTGTGTTTTCTTCGATTTTGACTTCTTTTTTTAGTGATTGTGTGCATTCTTAGGAGAAATTAGTTTCACCTCAGCTCACCTCTTCCTAAACCCCAACTTGGCAATATGTAAGACCAAGGCAAGGTGGATTGGACGTTGGGTTGGGTCATGAGGATACCCGTGAGTCGGCAAAAACAAATAAATACATTTAACGCAAAATACATTGATAATTTTTATTTTTAACAAATGGGTTTAATTCTTAGACTATGTGTTTTCTTCAATCTTGACTTTTCTTTCTTTGGTCATTTGCTAATTTTAATATTTACAATTATATTCACTTTTAAGCTTTATTTTATTTTAAATCTTATGTTTATCTCTTTTTATTTTCTCGATATATATTTTTTCTATCTCTTTCTTTGAGTGAGAATTCCTCTTTGTTTCTATTGGATGTGATTCAACCCTTATTTGTTTAATTCAATATAGACATTAAGATTTGAAACTAAAATTTGAAAGATTCTAAATCTATTTCTATTTGAGTTTTGGATGGATGTGGTCTATGTTTTCTCTACTACTTTTGCTTCAAGTTATTCAATCCCCATTTTCGCTTAATGAGTTTTATTGGCATATATATTTGTATAACACTCATTTGTTTTGAAGTTTGTGTTGATCTTTTTTTTCTAATTTGTTGAAAATGTATGTTGTTTTTTTTTTCTATTTTCATTATTGGACTTTCTCTCTTGATGCAAGTATCTAATATTTATTTTCATAATTTTATTGGGACTATATTCTTCTTTATTATATTTTGATTAAATAATTTTTATTTCAATATGTATCATGCTTTGTATTGATAATTTTTTTCGATAACAAATGGATTTAATTATTAGACTATTTGACTTTTATTCAACCTTGTATTTCTTTCTTTGGTCATTTGTTGATATTAATAGTTACAATTATTTTAACTTTTAAGCTTTGTTTTATTGTAAATCTTATTTTTCTCTTTTTATTTTTTTGATATATCATGCTTGTCTTTTTTCTTGAGTGAGATTTTTATTTTATTTCTATTGAATGTCATTCGACCCGTATTCATATAATTTGATCATTCATAGACATTAATGTTTCAAATAAATTTGTTTGACAGATTCTAAATTAATTTCTATGTGAGTTTTGGTTAGATGTGGTCTATGTTTTCTTTGCTCCTTTTGTTTCAATTTTTTCAATCCCCATTTGCTCTTAATGAGTTTTCTTGGCACGAATATCTGTATAACATTAATTTATTTCAAAGCTTGATTTGATCTTTTTTAATAATTTGTTGGAAATGTTTCTTGTTCATGCCTTTTTTCTGTTTGTTTCATTTGGCTTTCTCTCGATGCAAGTATCTAATACCTATTTGCATATATTTTTTATTTGGATTATATTCTAATTTATTATATTTTGATTGAATAATTTTTTTTCAAAATGTTTCATGATTTGTCTAATTTGATATTTTGTAAACATTAATATGGACTATATTTTCTCTACTCCTTTTGTTTCAAGTTGTTGAATCCCCATTTGCTCCTAGTGGGTTTCTTGGCATGGATATTGCTTTAAAACTCATTTTTTTAAAGCTTGTTTTGATCTTTTTTAATTGTTGGAAATGTTTCTTGTTTATTTTATTTTATTTTTGTTTGGCTCACATGGCTTTCTCTCGATGCAAGTATCTAATACCTATTTGGATATAGTTTTTGGATTATATTCTACTTCATTATTTTTTATTAAATATTTTTTGTTTTTATATGTTTCATCATTTGCATTGATAAATATGTGTGTTAAAAAATGGATTTAATTCTAGACTTTGTGAGTTTCCTTCAATCTTGACTTTCTTTCTTTGGTCATTTGTTGATACTAAAATTTAGAATTGTTTTTTAACTTTTAATCTTTGTTTTATTTTAAAGCTTATGTTTATCTCTTTATATATATATATATATATCATGCTTGTCTTTTGCTTTGAGTGAAATTTTTATTTTGTTTCTAATTTGATCATTCATAGACATTAAAATTTTGAAATATGCCGAGCCAAATTTTTTCATTTTTTTTTTTAATTCAAAGCAGTGCACCCGTTAAGGTTAGAGAATAAACCAAAACGTGCAAGAAAGCAACTCTAACCAGAATGGCGCCGATGATGGCGAGCATTGGTCAGAGGGTCTTCTATTCTAAATGCAGAAAAGAACTCAACGTCAAGTATGTGCTACCCAATCCAATGCGGAGTGAGGGGCGACCATATGACGGAGTGATTACAGAAAGCAAAACTTGAAATGAAATGCTGAAAGCTGAAACTACTCAACACCCATAATGTGCTTGCTCACCCAGAATGGGAAGTAGCTACCATAGGGCGGAGTTATAACTATTTCAAACTAGTACTGAAAGCAAGAACGAGTATTACAATAATGACAATGCAATATTAAAGAATACTGGTCAGTACTACTGCCAGTTTACAATATATAATTATTGCCTGCAATGTCAAGATATCAGATTCCTTTCAATTGGTGCATTCAACAATACATCTGCTTCAAGCTTTTAAGTAAACCACAATGCCAAACCCAAATCAGAAGATGCAGATTTCTCGGACTGTCAAAATCAGATCTGCACTTTTTATCATATAACCAGCAGCTTGCAATATGTTAAACAACACCCTGCTTTCGATACAACCAGAGAAGTAAATAGAGATGCAACAACGAAGATGTCTTCCACAAGCCTTAAGGATTCCCTAACACCAATCCCAAGAAAATGCAGATTTCTTTAATCTGATTTAACAGACCTGCAGCTTAATGTATCAAACCAGCACCCTTTTAAACTCACTAAAATGCACTTATCTCTCTCGTTACTAACTCTATTGACTTGAAAACAAATGCATAACACCCTTAGGGAGGAGGCGACCAAACTTGGACCACAGAACTTCACCCAAACCTTGAATCTTTTAAAAGACACAAATCCCAAGAAAAGGAAATGGTACGGCCCAGCTGAAGAATTCAACTTGGCATTAAAAATTCAATACACAACATTAAGATCTATAAATTGGAGAAAATGAACGCTCCTTACAAACTTAAAGATTGATGCAATACCCAGAACTAGCATTTTTGTGTTTTTTGAGATATGAGTAAAAACATGCAATCTGCTGTATTAAATGAAGCTAAAATGCTGCAACACTAAAATGCCCAAAACAGATTTGACAATGCAAATAACTAAACACAATGCACGAGCTAAATGCAACTCACAGATACAGAATCACCACTAGATGTTGTCTTTCAAACACGAAGCGATGCCCAAGCTAGGAGGCCTTCATTCCTCGAAGCAGTCCCAGAGCCAATTCGGCAGCATAACAGTATAGTCGTCCAAAGATGAAGAAATGATGCACAAGACTCCTTTTTATAAGTTCCGTTTGACTTCACGAAACCCTAAAATCCAACTCAAGCTCAAACCCTAACTTTTCCTTCAATAAGGCGTCCTTTTCACCTTTAGCTCAATAATCATATTTTAATTAAAACATCACCTTGATAAATGCGCCCACATTAATTTCCTTTGACTTTGGGAAATTCACCAAATATTAATTATAACCTTAATGAAGGCGCCACCCTTTGAGTCCACCTTTTAAAACGACATTAAGACATTCGACTAGGCCAAGGTGATAAAATAACATTTTAATTATAATGTTATTTTTAAGTGAAATGAGCTCGACTTCCCAGAACTGCATTCTGAAGCCCGAAACTGAATACGCCACTTGAATCAACTGAAGGGGAAAGTCAACTGCCTGATACCATCTTGATTATTGCCAAAAATAGAATTTACTAAAAATAGTAAATTCCAAAAAGTGCTCTGAATGCCGAGATGAACATACCACTGCGAAGCCCTCTGAAAACCTAGAAGGAATCCGCCATTGAATCCACCATCTCTGAACAACGACCTCCTCAAAAATAGGAAACCCTAATTTATCTTCCGACTAGCCTTCGGGTTTCCAGAAAAAAGGCCAACGGTCACAAGAACAATCAGGTTTGAGAAGGGGACATTACAATCCGCCCTTCCCAAAATTGCTTGTCCTCAAGCAATACCACCACAACTCCAGTAGTTTGAAGACTAATCCATACGCAACAAGTATGATCCCTGGTTCCCAAATGCGTCTCAGGAAAAACCCACCATGCTTCCGCTGCGCCACTCTGATCACATCAATGAAAATATCATGCCCATGCTGCACTGACTCCCCTTGTAACTCCAAAGTGTTACCATCTATGATTCTCAAACTGAAAGATCTTAAAGGAAGGAAATCAAAATCATGCAACATCTCATGTCCACGATCCCCCGAATTAACAGTATCAACCATACTACTGTCAATCACCATTCTAAGCAATAGGAGAGATAGACTATTCAAATCAAAATCGGACTCCTCCCCATACCTCCACATGGTAACAAACGGGACCATGACTGCAAGTGTGACCCCTACAAATCTTCTTACAAGGAAGGAAGCATTCCTTTGCAAGAGCTCCACAAACTCATACTCATGTCTCCGCATAAAGCTACCATGCCTCATCTGAGTTATACTGGCACAACCATGAAGACTACAGAAAACAATCATAGTTCCAACCCAATGAGTCTCCGAATGGTGAACCAAAGCATGTGAGCTACTGCTGTCATGAATCAATACTGAGAGTAAACTGTCAAAGTTTACACCATCAACCATCATAAGATGAATTTGGAGAGTAGGAAAAGTGTGAAGGAACAAATAATCGCTGTCGATCAAGGCTAGGATCAGCATAATGCAATCTGATTCTTGAGTCCTACCCAAAGGAAAACAACACCACTCAAGATCCCAAACGTAAGCATGTGAGATGACCATTGAGCTGCAAGGTGACACCTCCAAGGTGGCTGGAAAACACTCTAGATCCATCTCCATGAGAAAACTACCACCCCTTTGATCAAGAGTGATGAACCAACTCTCCTGAATGCAAGAAACGCAACATGTAGGATGGCTGGTTTGCCTCAAACCAGCAAGCTCGAGTCTCAAAATCTCTCTCCAATCCATTTGTTGATGAACAAATGGAACCATCAAGAAGCTGCTAAAGAAAAGAACGACACCAAAAAGTCTGAAAATTTGATCTTGTTCCTCCATAATTTCTTCTTTCCACAAACTGTATGCTCCATCAACCCTTGTTGAGAATCCCAAGCTTGAATACCCAACTGAAAATAATCTCCAACACTCTGGCAAGGAAACATAGCACATCTCTGAGTGCTAGTCAAAATCAAGTGCATACTTGTAAAATTGGCATCCCCTCTGATGAACCTTTGAAACCAAACCATGAAAACTTCAGGAACACTGAAGCATGAAACATAAGATGACTTCAAATTCAACTCCCAGAGCAGACTAGCATCCCTCAACCCAAGGAATGGATTGACAAGAGTGCAATCACCATATTTTGGTCCCTTTTCCAAAGTGAAGACTGCATCCTCAATTCCTCTTAAGCATTCTTTACTACTCAACATACGTGGCACATCGTCATGGAGTGATATCAAGGCATCCTTAGATTGGAGTTCACACTTGACCTCATGCTTGGTCTCTTCACTACTTGACTCTTTTTTCAAAACAAAGAGAGGATTGTCATAAGTTGCTTCAGCACCCACTTCAAAGAAGGGATTGTCGAAGACTTGGAAGCCATTCCTTACGTTTCGCTGCCCCAAATCTGCACATGCAACTTCTGACTTTCTTGAAATGCTTTCAAGATCAAACTCCTCTTGAAGATAGTCAAAATCTCCCATCACTTGCTTGATTTTTATAGCTCTTTGTGCATCCTCTTGCTCCTTGAAAAGTTTGAAATCTGCAAACTGGTCTGCAACCTCTGTTAGATCCAACTGAGTTTCTTCCAACTTGTCCTTTGTGGATTTAAGCTCCAAAGTGAGCTCATCAACCATACTCTCCCTTTCTTCGAAAACAATGAAGGCCTTCTTTGCAGATTCAACGGCATGATCTCTATCTTCAATCAAGCCTATGTACTCAGACTTTAAGGTCTCCAATGAGTCTCTGATAAGTTGCAACTTGGGAAGAGCAACCTCATATTTCACTCCTCTTTGTCTCTCTTCAAGCTGAGCATCCCAAATAAGCCCTTCAATCAGACTATGTGTGCGATCAAATCTAGATAGAGCTCGCACTTCATCTTCAACGGACACCTCAGGTTGGCCTTCACACTCATACGAATGCGAAAATGGTGAATTGCCGATAGGCTGTAACTGAAAAACAGAACTTCGTTTCACGCTTTTGCTGCCCTCATTGTTGCTCCAACATTCTTGTACTTCACCACCAACTAGTGGGGAGTGCTCAATGTCTAGGGAAACATCATACTCCACTAAGCCTTCAACTCGTTGATTGCAATCAGCTTCATGCCTTGATAAATCAGATTTATGTTTGGTAATTCCTCCAAGCCTTTCATCTTCAAGAGCCATATGGCCCTCAAACTCTGTTTCCTCTTCCATGTTACTCTGATCAAACTTGAAAGCAGCCCCAAACTTAAGCATATTAACACCATTGTCTGCTGATAGAGAACCCTTATCGAGTTCCATTTCTTCATCCGGATCAAAGGGAAATTCATCCCATACCGGTTTGTCATCACTAAGTGCCTTCACACCTGGATCCCAAATGGTGAGAGGCTGATTGTTTTGATCACAAGAAGAGTGTTCTTTGTGCAACATTTGGAGTGTTGATTCTTGGAATAGGTCAACTCCCAAATCACTAACGCTGATGTCTTCAAAAGTACCTTCCTCCAAAGGTTGGGTCTGAAGTTCAAACTCGAAACCACCCTTAGCACTGTCACTGAAAGGAAGTAAGGAATCTTTAGAGCTAGCTGTTAGAAAATTTTTATCATCCTTATCTTCAATGAACCTATCATCTATAGGTATGTTTCTGATCTCATCATGAACAGTCATATGCATGCCATAAAGGTTTTCGTGATCACTTGTAATAAATTCATCTTGTGAAAACTCTTGAGGAGTTTGAGCAGCAACAAGAGGAAAACTATCTATCACTAAATCTTCAACAAGAGGAGGTACAAACTCCTCGAAATCATTACCAACATCCTCTGTGAAGCCCTTAGTCTCAAAACCTTCATGAGATGAATCCAAATTAGGATTCAAGTCTGCTGCTATATTCTTCTCACCGAACTGATCTACATCACTTGCTATCACATGCAAATCAAGGGAAGTATTATGGGGCTCTCCCGCACACTCCTCATCTGTCAAGGTTTCTTCATCCAACGCCCTATCATTTTTAGGCAAAATGAGCACCTTGCTTGTGCCATCTTCAACACTAGTTGACTGATTTTTCTCTTCAACTTGCAAATTTGTCGGCTGCAATCCACAAATAGGCACTTCTTCTTCCTTCATTGCACCTGCAACCATGGCATGTTCTGCTTCCTCCTTAATCATTTTCTTGATGTAGTGGACCATAGCCCTCTTTCCAGGGTAATAAGTCACCATCCAATCCAAAAAGGTATCAAATGAAACATCGTTCTTAAACTCTTCTGTCATGCTTTGATAATCTTTATGGAGTTTGGCGGCCTCATGTTCACATTTCCTCTTGAACTGGCATTCTTTAGAAATCCCAATCAAATCCGACTTCTCAGACTTAGCATAAATCTTTCTGATTCCACACCTTAACTCAGGATCCTTCAATAGCGTACACATATCATGCATTAACTCAAGTAGAGACTTCTCTGTAGTCATCTTTCTCTGTTCGTAGTGTCTGGTATCTCTGTCACTCATCTGTCAAGTGAACTTTGTTGGGCACAGGATGGCAGGATCTTGGCTCTGATACCACTGAAATATCCGAGCCAAATTTTTTCGTTTTTTCAATTTACAATTACAAAGCAGTGCACCCGTTAAGGTTAGAGGAGAAAACCAAAACGTGCAAGAAAGCAACTCTAACCAGAATGGCGCCGATGATGGCGAGCATTGGTCAGAGGATCTAAAACAAACTGCTTATGCTGTAACTCTAACCAGTATGGCGCCGATGATGGCGAGCATTGGTCAGAGGGTCTTCTATTCTAAATGCAGAAAAGAACTCAACGTCAAGTATGTGCTACCCAATCCAATGCGGAGTGAGGGGCGACCATATGACGGAGTGATTACAGAAAGCAAAGCTTGAAATGAAATGCTGAAAGCTGAAACTACTCAACACCCAGAATGTGCTTGCTCACCTAGAATGGGAAGTAGCTACCATAGGGCGGAGTTATAACTATTTCAAACTAGTACTGAAAGCAAGAACGAGTATTACAAATAATGACAATGCAATATTAAAGAATACTGGTCAGTACTACTGCCAGTTTACAATATATAATTATTGCCTGCAATGTCAAGATATCAGATTCCTTTCAATTGGTGCATTCAACAATAAATCTGCTTCAAGCTTTTAAGTAAACCACAATGCCAAACCCAAATCAGAAGATGCAGATTTCTCGGACTGTCAAAATCAGATCTGCACTTTTTATCATATAACCAGCAGCTTGCAATATGTTAAACAACACCCTGCTTTCGATACAACCAGAGAAGTAAATAGAGATGCAACAACGAAGATGTCTTCCACAAGCCTTAAGGATTCCCTAACACCAATCCCAAGAAAATGCAGATTTCTTTAATCTGATTTAACAGACCTGCAGCTTAATGTATCAAACCAGCACCCTTTTAAACTCACTAAAATGCACTTATCTCTCTCGTTACTAACTCTATTGACTTGAAAACAAATGCATAACACCCTTAGGGAGGAGGCGACCAAACTTGGACCACAGAATTTCACCCAAACCTTGAATCTTTTAAAAGACAAATCCCAAGAAAAGGAAATGGTACGGCCCAGCTGAAGAATTCAACTTGGCATTAAAAATTCAATACACAACATTAAGATCTATAAATTGGAGAAAATGAACGCTCCTTACAAACTTAAAGATTGATGCAATACCCAGAACTAGCATTTTTGTGTTTTTTGAGATATGAGTAAAAACATGCAATCTGCTGTATTAAATGAAGCTAAAATGCTGCAACACTAAAATGCCCAAAACCGATTTGACAATGCAAATAACTAAACACAATACACGAGCTAAATGCAACTCACAGATACAGAATCACCACTAGATGTTGTCTTTCAAACACGAAGCGATGCCCAAGCTAGGAGGCCTTCATTCCTCGAAGCAGTCTCAGAGCCAATCCGGCAGCATAACAGTATATTTTCCAAAGATGAAGAAATGATGCACAAGACTCCTTTTTATAAGTTCCGTTTGACTTCACGAAACCCTAAAATCCAACTCAAGCTCAAACCCTAACTTTTCCTTCAATAAGGCGTCCTTTTCACATTTAGCTCAATAATCATATTTTAATTAAAACATCACCTTGATAAATGCGCCCACATTAATTTCCTTTGACTTTGGGAAATTCACCAAATATTAATTATAACCTTAATGAAGGCGCCACCCTTTGAGTCCACCTTTTAAAACGACATTAAGACATTCGACTAGGCCAAGGTGATAAAATAACATTTTAATTATAATGTTATTTTTAAGTGAAATGAGCTCGACTTCCCAGAACTGCATTCTGAAGCCCGAAACTGAATACGCCACTTGAATCAACTGAAGGGGAAAGTCAACTGCCTGATACCATCTTGATTATTGCCAAAAATAGAATTTACTAAAAATAGTAAATTCCAAAAAGTGCTCTGAATGCCGAGATGAACATACCACTGCGAAGCCCTCTGAAAACCCAGAAGGAATCCGCCATTGAATCCACCATCTCTGAACAACGACCTCCTCAAAAATAGGAAACCCTAATTTATCTTCCGACTAGCCTTCGGGTTTCCAGAGAAAAGGCCAACGGTCACAAGAACAATCAGGTTTGAGAAGGGGACATTACAATCCGCCCTTCCCAAAATTGCTTGTCCTCAAGCAATACCACCACAACTCCAGTAGTTTGAAGACTAATCCATACGCAACAAGTATGATCCCTGGTTCCCAAATGCGTCTTAGGAAAAACCCACCATGCTTCCGCTGCGCCACTCTGATCACATCAATGAAAATATCATGCCCATGCTGCACTAACTCCCCTTGTAACTCCAAAGTGTTACCATCTATGATTCTCAAACTGAAAGATCTTAAAGGAAGGAAATCAAAATCATGCAACATCTCATGTCCACGATCCCCCGAATTAACAGTATCAACCATACTACTGTCAATCACCATTCTGAGCAATAGGAGAGATAGACTATTCAAATCAAAATCGAACTCCTCCCCATACCTCCACATGGTAACAAACGGGACCATGCCTGCAAGTGTGACCTCTACACATCTTCTTGCAAGGAGGGAAGCATTCCTTTGCAAGAGCTCCACAAACTCATACTCATGTCTCCGCATAAAGCTACCATGCCTCATCTGAATTATACTTGCACAACCATGAAGACTACAGAAAACAATCATAGTTCCAACCCCATGAGTCTTCGAATGGTGAACCAAAGCATGTGAGCTACTGCTGTCATGAATCAATACTGAGAGTAAACTGTCAAAGTTTACACCATCAACCATCATAAGATGAATTTGGAGAGTAGGAAAAGTGTGAAGGAACAAATAATCGCTGTCGATCAAGGCTAGGATCAGCATAATGCAATCTGATTCTTGAGTCCTACCCAAAGGAAAACAACACCACTCAAGATCCCAAACGTAAGCATGTGAGATGACCATTGAGCTGCAAGGTGACACCTCCAAGGTGGCTGGAAAACACTCTAGATCCATCTCCATGAGAAAACTACCACCCCTTTGATCAAGAGTGATGAACCAACTCTCCTGAATGCAAGAAACGCAACATGTAGGATGGCTGGTTTGCCTCAAACCAGCAAGCTCGAGTCTCAAAATCTCTCTCCAATCCATTTGTTGATGAACAAATGGAACCATCAAGAAGCTGCTAAAGAAAAGAACGACACCAAAAAGTCTGAAAATTTGATCTTGTTCCTCCATAATTTCTTCTTTCCACAAATTGTATGCTCCATCAACCCTTGTTGAGAATCCCAAGCTTGAATACCCAACTGAAAATAATCTCCAACACTCTGGCAAGGAAACATAGCACATCTCTGAGTGCTAGTCAAAATCAAGTGCATACTTGTAAAATTGGCATCCCCTCTGATGAACCTTTGAAACCAAACCATGAAAACTTCAGGAACACTGAAGCATGAAACATAAGATGACTTCAAATTCAACTCCCAGAGCAGACTAGCATCCCTCAACCCAAGGAATGGATTGACAAGAGTGCAATCACCATATTTTGGTCCCTTTTCCAAAGTGAAGACTGCATCATCAATTCCTATTAAGCATTCTTTACTACTCAACATACGTGGCACATCGTCATGGAGTGATATCAAGGCATCCTTAGATTGGAGTTCACACTTGACCTCATGCTTGGTCTCTTCACTACTTGACTCTTTTTTCAAAACAAAGAGAGGATTGTCATAAGTTGCTTCAGCACCCACTTCAAAGCAGGGATTGTCGAAGACTTGGAAGCCATTCCTTACGTTTCGCTGCCCCAAATCTGCACATGCAACTTCTGACTTTCTTGAAATGCTTTCAAGATCAAACTCCTCTTGAAGATAGTCAAAATCTCCCATCACTTGCTTGATTTTTATAGCTCTTTGTGCATCCTCTTGCTCCTTGAAAAGTTTGAAATCTGCAAACTGGTCTGCAACGTCTGTTAGATCCAACTGAGTTTCTTCCAACTTGTCCTTTGTGGATTTAAGCTCCAAAGTGAGCTCATCAACCATACTCTCCCTTTCTTCGAAAACAAAACAATGAAGGCCTTCTTTGCAGATTCAACGGCATGATCTCTATCTTCAATCAAGCCTATGTACTCAGACTTTAAGGTCTCCAATGAGTCTCTGATAAGTTGCAACTTGGGAAGAGCAACTTCATATTTCACTCCTCTTTGTCTCTCTTCAAGCTGAGCATCCCAAATAAGCCCTTCAATCAGACTATGTGTGCGATCAAATCTAGATAGAGCTCGCACTTCATCTTCAACGGACACCTCAGGTTGGCCTTCACACTCATACGAATGCGAAAATGGTGAATTGCCGATAGGCTGTAACTGAAAAACAGAACTTCGTTTCACGCTTTTGCTGCCCTCATTGTTGCTCCAACATTCTTGTACTTCACCACCAACTAGTGGGGAGTGCTCAATGTCTAGGGAAACATCATACTCCACTAAGCCTTCAACTCGTTGATTGCAATCAGCTTCATGCCTTGATAAATCAGATTTATGTTTGGTAATTCCTCCAAGCCTTTCATCTTCAAGAGCCATATGGCCCTCAAACTCTGTTTCCTCTTCCATGTTACTCTGATCAAACTTGAAAGCAGCCCCAAACTTAAGCATATTAACACCATTGTCTGCTGATAGAGAACCCTTATCGAGTTCCATTTCTTCATCCGGATCAAAGGGAAATTCATCCCATACCGGTTTGTCATCACTAAGTGCCTTCACACCTGGATCCCAAATGGTGAGAGGCTGATTGTTTTGATCACAAGAAGAGTGTTCTTTGTGCAACATTTGGAGTGTTGATTCTTGGAATAGGTCAACTCCCAAATCACTAACGCTGATGTCTTCAAAAGTACCTTCCTCCAAAGGTTGGGTCTGAAGTTCAAACTCGAAACCACCCTTAGCACTGTCACTGAAAGGAAGTAAGGAATCTTTAGAGCTAGCTGTTAGAAAATTTTTATCATCCTTATCTTCAATGAACCTATCATCTATAGGTATGTTTCTGATCTCATCATGAACAGTCATATGCATGCCATAAAGGTTTTCGTGATCACTTGTAATAAATTCATCTTGTGAAAACTCTTGAGGAGTTTGAGCAGCAACAAGAGGAAAACTATCTATCACTAAATCTTCAACAAGAGGAGGTACAAACTCCTCGAAATCATTACCAACATCCTCTGTGAAGCCCTTAGTCTCAAAACCTTCATGAGATGAATCCAAATTAGGATTCAAGTCTGCTGCTATATTCTTCTCACCGAACTGATCTACATCACTTGCTATCACATGCAAATCAAGGGAAGTATTATGGGGCTCTCCCACACACTCCTCATCTGTCAAGGTTTCTTCATCCAACGCCCTATCATTTTTAGGCAAAATGAGCACCTTGCTTGTGCCATCTTCAACACTAGTTGACTGATTTTTCTCTTCAACTTGCAAATTTGTCGGCTGCAATCCACAAATAGGCACTTCTTCTTCCTTCATTGCACCTGCAACCATGGCATGTTCTGCTTCCTCCTTAATCATTTTCTTGATGTAGTGGACCATAGCCCTCTTTCCAGGGTAATAAGTCACCATCCAATCGAAAAAGGTATCAAATGAAACATCGTTCTTAAACTCTTCTGTCATGCTTTGATAATCTTTATGGAGTTTGGCGGCCTCATGTTCACATTTCCTCTTGAACTGGCATTCTTTAGAAATCCCAATCAAATCCGACTTCTCAGACTTAGCATAAATCTTTCTGATTCCACACCTTAACTCAGGATCCTTCAATAGAGTACACATATCATGCATTAACTCAAGTAGAGACTTCTCTGTAGTCATCTTTCTCTGTTCGTAGTGTCTGGTATCTCTGTCACTCATCTGTCAAGTGAACTCTGAAAGGCACAGGATGGCAGGATCTTGGCTCTGATACCACTGAAATATGCCGAGCCAAATTTTTTCATTTTTTTTTTAATTCAAAGCAGTGCACCCGTTAAGGTTAGAGAATAAACCAAAACGTGCAAGAAAGCAACTCTAACCAGAATGGCGCCGATGATGGCGAGCATTGGTCAGAGGATCTAAAACAAACTGCTTATGCTGTAACTCTAACCAGTATGGCGCCGATGATGGCGAGCATTGGTCAGAGGGTCTTCTATTCTAAATGCAGAAAAGAACTCAACGTCAAGTATGTGCTACCCAATCCAATGCGGAGTGAGGGGCGACCATATGACGGAGTGATTACAGAAAGCAAAACTTGAAATGAAATGCTGAAAGCTGAAACTACTCAACACCCATAATGTGCTTGCTCACCCAGAATGGGAAGTAGCTACCATAGGGCGGAGTTATAACTATTTCAAACTAGTACTGAAAGCAAGAACGAGTATTACAATAATGACAATGCAATATTAAAGAATACTGGTCAGTACTACTGCCAGTTTACAATATATAATTATTGCCTGCAATGTCAAGATATCAGATTCCTTTCAATTGGTGCATTCAACAATACATCTGCTTCAAGCTTTTAAGTAAACCACAATGCCAAACCCAAATCAGAAGATGCAGATTTCTCGGACTGTCAAAATCAGATCTGCACTTTTTATCATATAACCAGCAGCTTGCAATATGTTAAACAACACCCTGCTTTCGATACAACCAGAGAAGTAAATAGAGATGCAACAACGAAGATGTCTTCCACAAGCCTTAAGGATTCCCTAACACCAATCCCAAGAAAATGCAGATTTCTTTAATCTGATTTAACAGACCTGCAGCTTAATGTATCAAACCAGCACCCTTTTAAACTCACTAAAATGCACTTATCTCTCTCGTTACTAACTCTATTGACTTGAAAACAAATGCATAACACCCTTAGGGAGGAGGCGACCAAACTTGGACCACAGAACTTCACCCAAACCTTGAATCTTTTAAAAGACACAAATCCCAAGAAAAGGAAATGGTACGGCCCAGCTGAAGAATTCAACTTGGCATTAAAAATTCAATACACAACATTAAGATCTATAAATTGGAGAAAATGAACGCTCCTTACAAACTTAAAGATTGATGCAATACCCAGAACTAGCATTTTTGTGTTTTTTGAGATATGAGTAAAAACATGCAATCTGCTGTATTAAATGAAGCTAAAATGCTGCAACACTAAAATGCCCAAAACCGATTTGACAATGCAAATAACTAAACACAATACACGAGCTAAATGCAACTCACAGATACAGAATCACCACTAGATGTTGTCTTTCAAACACGAAGCGATGCCCAAGCTAGGAGGCCTTCATTCCTCGAAGCAGTCCCAGAGCCAATCCGGCAGCATAACAGTATATTTTCCAAAGATGAAGAAATGATGCACAAGACTCCTTTTTATAAGTTCCGTTTGACTTCACGAAACCCTAAAATCCAACTCAAGCTCAAACCCTAACTTTTCCTTCAATAAGGCGTCCTTTTCACCTTTAGCTCAATAATCATATTTTAATTAAAACATCACCTTGATAAATGCGCCCACATTAATTTCCTTTGACTTTGGGAAATTCACCAAATATTAATTATAACCTTAATGAAGGCGCCACCCTTTGAGTCCACCTTTTAAAACGACATTAAGTCATTCGACTAGGCCAAGGTGATAAAATAACATTTTAATTATAATGTTATTTTTAAGTGAAATGAGCTCGACTTCCCAGAACTGCATTCTGAAGCCCGAAACTGAATACGCCACTTGAATCAACTGAAGGGGAAAGTCAACTACCTGATACCATCCTGATTATTGCCAAAAATAGAATTTACTAAAAATAGTAAATTCCAAAAAGTGCTCTGAATGTCGAGATGAACATACCACTGCGAAGCCCTCTGAAAACCCAGAAGGAATCCGCCATTGAATCCACCATCTCTGAACAACGACCTCCTCAAAAATAGGAAACCCTAATTTATCTTCCGACTAGCCTTCGAGTTTCCAGAAAAAAGGCCAACGGTCACAAGAACAATCAGGTTTGAGAAGGGGACATTACAAATTTCAAACTAAAATTGTTTTGTAAGTTCTTAAATTTTATTCATATTTGATTTTTGGATGGATATGGTTTATGCTTGCTATGCTCATTTTCCTTCAAGTTGTTGTAAAATCCCAATTTGTTCATAATAAGTTTTCTTAGCATGAATGTTTATCTAATACTCATTAGTTTCAAACCTTGTTTTGATCTTTTTTATTAATTTGTTGGAATCATTTCTTGTTTATGCATTTTTTTATTGGTTTATTCAACTTTATTTTGATGCAAGTATCATTAGCATAATTTTATTTGGGCTTTAATATACTTTATTATTTTTTGATAAAATAATATTTTTTGAATACATCTTAATGCACGTGGTTTGCGGGTGATTGTGTGCATCCCTAGGGGATTAGTCTCGTCTCATCTCATGCCTTTAATCCCAACTTGGCAATATGTAAGACCAAGGTAAGGTAGGTTAGATGTTGCGCTGGGTTGCAGGGATACCTCCGAGTCAACAATTTGTTTTTGAATACATTTCACACTAAATACATTAATAATTTTTTGTGTTAACAAATGGGTTTAATTTTTATACTATGTGTGTTTTCTTTAATTTTTATTTTCTTTCTTTAGTGATTGTGTGCATTCCTAGGAGAAATTAGTCTCGCCTCAGCTCACCTCTTATTGAACCCCAACTTGGCAATATGTAAGACCGAGGGAAGGTGGATTGGACATTGGGCTAGGTCACGAGGATACTCATGAGTCAAACAAAACAAATAAATTTCATGTTAAATACATTTATAATTTTTGGTTTTAACAAATGGGTTTAATTCTTAGAGTGTGTTTTCTTCAATCTTAACTTTTTTTCTTTGATCATTTACTAATATTAATATTTATGTAATTATTTTCACTTTTAAGCTTTATTTTATTTTAAATCTTATGTTTATCTCTTTTTTATTTTTTCGATATATGTTTTCAATCTCTTCTTTTGAGTGAGAATTCCTTTTTGTTTCAATTGGATGTGATTCAACCCTTATTTGTTTAATTCGATCATAGACATTAATATTTGAAACTAAAATTTGAAAGATTCTAAATTTATTTCTAATTGAGTTTTGGATGGATGTGGTCTATGTTTTCTCTACTAATTTTTCTTCAAGTTATTCAATCCCCATTTTCTCTTAATGAGTTTTTTTGGCACAAATATTTGTATAACACTCGTTTGTTTCAAAGTTTGTGTTGATGTTTTTGTTTTTAATTTGTTGAAAATGAGTTTTTTGTTTTTTTGTCTTCATTATTTGACTTTCTCTCTTGATGCAAGTATCCAATACTTATTTGCATAATTTTATTGGGACTATATTCTTCTTTATTATATTTTGAAATTAAATAATTTTTATTTCAATATGTTTCATGCTTTGTATTGATATTTTTTTGCAATAAAAAATGGATTTAATTCTTAGACTATGTGACTTGTATTCAACCTTGTCTTTCTTTCTTTGGTCATTTGTTGATATTAATACCCCTTATGTCACATCTCGTTCCATTGATAATACTTCTTCATTGTACACATAGGTGGATTGTCATATCAGAATTAGAAATCACATATTTGTAGCAAGATATCATTGGCCAGCTCGCCTACCTTTTTGAACAACAAATCCAACAAGTACATGCAATATCTACAAGCCTTGATGATGGTGTTATAGTACCACAACCACCTCTCCTAACAAAATATTCCTTGACCGAGAATGCAATCAAGATGATGAATGATGGAAACCTAAACTTACAACCCCATCTACAAGCATTAGAAATTGTACTGTTTGGCTATGGTCTTGAACTAGCTGATTGATATAGAGTGGAGCTCTTTGATGGGGTACATAAGCAAAAGGCTACACTTCCAAAAAAGTGTCCTCCAGAGGCCCCTAAAATTGACATTGTTTCTCTGAATTATGTTTTATGTCAAGCTTTGGGTGAACAAGATCTAAGTTAAAAACATGGGGGTTTTCTTGGTCATCGTGGACCCCAATAGGGTTTTGACAAGAAAATATATGGATGCCTGGCTTAATGATGTTTGGGGGAAAAAACTAGGGTTGCATTTCTCATATTGTAGAATGGTTCTGAAAGAGATTTTCTTCATTTTCCTTAAAAACCAAAAAATGCAATCTTGGGTGTGTAATAAGCAATTTTGGAGTGTTAGAAAAAATATTTTTAGGGCACTGGTTTGGTTGCCATACGCCAATAATGATGAAGTCTTGGATATTTTGAGCCCTAGATGGATAGTCATAAGAAACTTGCCTCCTAGAATCTATAACTTCCTCCCTCTCTTGATTGAGTCATATGGAAAAATTCTCAAGCTTGACAACACAAAATTGACCCTTCCTCACATTGACATGAGGGCATTATTCTCCATCCTCCTGGGGGTTGATTTACCTGAATTTTTTTTGCTTAAACTAGATAATGGGAACACAAAGTGTGCCATTGAGGTGGTAGGCAGTCTCAATGCATGTTACATGTGTTGTAGGGAGGGGCATGTAAAAAGAAACCACCTGTTAATCTCCAAAAACCATGTTGGTAAGAAACTAAACCCTAGAAAAAAAGAGGGCCCTACAGGCCTTGTGGGTGTAAATCAAAATGTCACCAATAATATGAACTACTATCAAAACCTGGGAGGGTGGATATAAGAGAGACAAAACCCTAAAAAATGGTGTGTGTGATGGTTGTTGATCTATAGACACATAGGAGAAAAATCCCAAGCCAAACAAAGGAAAAGAAAAACACATTGTACAAAACTTGAATGAAAATATTGAAACATATGACTCCTTGATGTGAGAAGTAATGTTTGAATTCTCAGGTAGAAGCTTTGAACCCCAGGAAGATAGTGAAGATGGCAGTATGCACAAGAATTTACTTAGTGATTCTGATGAAGAGGATGAAACAAAACTCAAAATTGTGGATGAGGTGGAGGTAGTCTCTCCTTCAGGTGACCCTCTTGTGTCTCCATACTTGTCACCAACCAAGGCCCCAACCACAAGATAGGAAGATCCATTTGTGGTTGTCTCCTAAGGCACCTTCAATAATATGAGGGTGAAGAAAAATGCCCAATAGTTGGTGCTGGATAGTCTAAAAAATGGATGCAAAACTAAGGAGATGAAAAAGAATGAGGAACCAAAGGAGCAATCCTTCCTCAAAAAATTCATATTGTATAAAGTGGAAAACAACATTCAAACATCTCCTCTTAATAAGGACAAACTTGCCAATGTAAAAGAGATCGTTTCAACCTTTGAGACTAGCACTCAACCCTTTCGTACTCCACCTAGTACCATTGTTGAACTGGATATAGGTTGTTTTGGTGTGGTGGAAGCGAATGGAACATAATTTCTCCCCCTACCCCCTGTACTATTTGCACCGATGTTACTTTGGGGGGTAGTGGAGTGTTGGATGGTGGCAAAGGCCAAGATGGTGTAGAAATAAACCTAGTTGTCTCAACCTCAAATGTGAAGGAGGCAAGTGTTTTAGATACCCCTCAGGGTTTCCTGAATACTCAAGGTAGCATTGATCCCTATTCATGCATTGTAACTATAGGATGTGCAAAGGATCTGGCCCCCATGGGGGCCATGGAGGGGGAAAGCATCTCCAAACCTGAGCAGGCTCACAAGCAAAGGGGGAGACCGAGGAAAGATACAGACAAGGTAATCTCCATAGGTAACAAGAACTTGAAAGTCCTCCCACACACAAAAAGAAAAAGAGAAGCACAGTTATCTAGAGCCCTAATGCTAAGAAGATGGAAGTTGAGCCTAAAGTGCCAAAATGCTTTGAAAATTTTAGAGTTGATAAAGAAACCCCTAGCCATCTTGACAACAATGAATTTTAATTGCATCTCGTGAAATGCCAGGGGGTTGGAAACCCTTGGTAGGAAGAAAATTGTTAGAAGGTTCGTAAACCAATGCAAGGAAAAAAATGTTGTACTTTTGCAAGAAATAAAATCTAGGGGGCCATTCACTTCTTTACTCAACATGAAAAGGGTAGAGGAGGGGCTGGCATCATCATATCTAGTGAATGAAGTCATTTTGTCTTAGGATTCAGAACCTCCCCTTGTAACAAGGTGGTTTGGATCACCTTGAAAAAGGATGAGCATACATTTGGGATATGCTTGATTTTTTCCCCAAATGAACATGGGGAAATAATCAAGATGTGGAAGTGGCTCTGCGATCTCAGTGATGTGTCATGGATTTTGGCTGGATATTTTAACATGATAAAAAACAAGGAGGACAAGCATGGGGGGTTGGAGATGGAATGGAAGGGTAATGAAAAGTTCTTTTGGATGAAAATGAAATCCAAATTGAATTTGGTCAACCCCATTGAAGGTAGAAAAATTTCCATGGTATTTGGTACACATTTTACAATGCCCAGAAGGGATGCAAAAGAATTTATTACAGGTTAGACTGGTTCTACTTTAAAAAAGATCACTTCATCCCAAACTAGTTAAGGGATGGATGCAAGGTGGAAGTCCACCCATATACACTCTTAGATCACCACTAAGTGAAAATGAAGCTTCTGCTAAAAGAGGGGAAAAAGGATGGTAGAAAAAAGGGATCTTCCTCCTTAACACGAGACTATTCCATGACAAGGATAGTATGGTTGCAATTAAATCCCTCAGAAACATCAATCTTTGGATGCATAAGGGATTGGGTGCCATCGAGGGATGGGAGCTGAGCACAAAGGGCATTGAAATACCTATTCTAGCTGATAGGAAAAAAGAAAGCTCTTGATGGGAGGAGGAGGGAGGTGCTACTCCAAGAGGAGCTCCTTCAAGTTGAATCTGATCTCCAAAATGAGCCAAAAAATGAGGTCATTGGGGAGCAATATAGAAATTCAAGGATTCATTGAGAAGGTTGCAAAACTCAAAGATTCAAGGGCTCAAGATAAGAGACAAGTTAAACTAGTTGGAAAGTGGTGATTGAGGCTCAAAATTTTTCTTCAGGCTACTGAAGGAAAAGAGTATCAAAGAACACAAAACATATTCAACATGAAGGGATCCTTGTTTCAGAATAGGAGGATATTAAAGGCCTCTTTTTCAGATTCTTCAAGGATCTATTTGCATCAAAGAGTAATGGGGAGGGAAACACAAATACAAGAAAGGCAATCAAGGATATTGTTCCCAAGAAAATAGAAAGGAAAGAGGAATTTTCTCTAAGCCAAGATGTTTCCAAGAATGAGATAAAAAATGCAATCTAGTCCCTTCAATATGAAAAGTCTCTTGGTGTAGATGGTCTTCCTTCTGAGTTCTACAGGGCCTTTAATGACTGGATAGTGGATGACTTGTTCCTGGTGTATAAGGAGGCATTGGAAAAATGATATCTAGGAAGAAACATAAATAATTTAGGCATTATAAAATTGCTGCCCAAAGAAAGTAACAAAACTCAGATCAGGAATTGGAGGCCAATAACCTTGTTGAATATGTCTTACAAAATCCTTTCCAAAGTTTTAGCAAAGAGAGTGGTTAGCATTCTGCCAAGGTTTGCAAACAACACTCAAATTGGTTTCATTGAGGGAAGATATATCCTTGAAAACTTAATTACAAGCTAGGAAGCGATGGAGTGAGCTATAGTAACAAATCATGAAGCAATAATGGTGCTACTTGATTTTGAGAAAGTGTATGACAGGGTTGAATGGGAATTCATCAAGATGATGTTGGAGGCCTTTGGTTTCTTGGTTGTCTTTTGTAACATGGTGGCCATGCTATTCAGAGATGTAGTTGCACAAGTGAATGTGAATGGTTCCCTCATAGAGGAATTTGTTCTAGAAAGGTCAATCATGTAGGGGTGACCCTTGGCCCTAGCCCTATTTGTGATTTCTTTAGATGCACTTCATTATTTACTCAGAGCTAGCAGTGGCTCACCAAAGGTAGATCGTATAACTCTCCCTAACCAAGTTGAACTAATCAACATACATTTTGGTAATGGAATTGCTCTCTTTCCCCTACTAAATGAAGCCAATATCTCCAACTTGATGGTGAAGTTGGATTTATTTTGTGTTGCTTCAGGTGCTAAGATCTCTCTTTCCAAATCCGTCGTGTTGGGATGGAAAGAAAATTCCCTAGATTCGCTTGCCAGGTTTGGTCTACAATGGGTGGGGACCCCTAAAGCAGGTCAATACTTAGGCATTCCCTTTGTGATTAGCCCCAACTTGAGGGAAATATGGTTTTGGATCCAAAGGAATATTGATGTAAAACTAGGTCAGTGGAATAGGTAATACCTCTCCTTGGTCAAGAGAACTCAAATTTGTCAAAAAATTCTCTCCTTGTATAGCATATACTTTTCCCCTATTTGGCTATTCAATAACTATCAGGTAGACGAATTTTAGAAAAAAATCAAGGGATTCCTCTAGCTAGATGGGAAGGGTAAGAGGAATAAACATGTGGTGAAATGGGATTGGTGTTGTTTGAGTAAAGAAGAAGTTGGCTTGGGTCTAAAAGACCTGAAGTAGAAGGGATTGCACTTGCTACTAAATGGATCTTGAAAGCTCTTGATGGTAATGAACCATCGAAAATACTGGTAAAAAACATTTAGAGGGTAGTTCTGAAGCATGCAAAGGTCTAGAAGGACCTCCCCCTGAGTGATATTCTCAGTAGTCATCATCCTATGGTTCTAGATGGATCATTGGTATTTAAAAGTATGTGGAAGGCTTGGGAACATGCAAAGGTACATATTACCAACATTGAGTTTTTTACAAATAATACATTATTCTCACATAGATCATGCTGGTGGAAACTTATGCACAATGGAAAACTCCTAGCTCTTTTGTAGGGGTGTTCGGCTAAAGGTTGGGCCAACAAAGAAATAAGGAACTTCTCCCATATCTTTAAGAATGGAAAACTAAAAGACTAGAATCAATTGTCTGTTGAGTTTGGCCTCCCAGAAACACAAAGAAGAACCTAATCTATCATCAAGGAGGCTTTTTGTGAACTATCTTCCACAATAAGTTGTGTGTACAATGAAGAACAATACAAAGGGTTTTCCTAGGATGGCAGGACTAAACTCATTAGTCTCAATGCAAAAACTGCGTATAGCTCTCTTACCTGTCTGCAAGAGACCTTGGATCACTTGAATAGGATATGGAATTGCAATTTAAACAAATGTGAGTGCTTGAAGTTGTTGAGAAGTGCTTGGACAGTGCAATTGAGCCAAAAAAGGCTTACTTTAGATGGCTTCTAACTCTATAGAAACTATTGCACAAGATAAGTTTGAATGACATTGAAATTTGTAGCCTTTGTAAGGTGCTAGAAAATATAATGCATTTATTTTTTGAATGTATATATGCTAGGGAGATTTGGAATTTGTTTTGTCACAATAAAGATATATGGGATGCCAATGACAAGCCAAACTCAAACATAATTATTTTTGCTAAAAGAAATAAAGTTGGGAAAGAACTAAGAACTTTCTAGATTTTTTTTGCAACTAAAATTCTTTGGCTATTTTGGAAATCAAGAAATGATGAAAAATTTAACAGGATAAGGAGGACACTTACTGAGCCAAACAAAAGACTCATTTTGTATACTATGGTTGTGCAAGTAACTTTGACCATAAAGGTGGCCAAATTCAAGTTCCTAAAATTCTTGGAGGGTACAATTCCTATTCATTTCCGTGAAGCCAACTTTGGGGACAACTGGAAACATACCACCGAGATATTCCGTAGAGCTTTGGAAGTCTTTCAGAAAGAGTTGAATGTCAAGATGTAAAATGACAGTCAGAGTGAGGAGGCTCCACCATTGCTCAGTATGGAAGATTTTGGCAAGGATGAGATAGAAGCAACTAGGACTCAGTTGAAAATGAAAAACCAAAAACCTTTAAAGAGAATACAACAGGTTAAGATGGAAGATTCCTTCAATTTTGGCACTTGTGATGGTTCATTTATTATGTTGACAATTTTTTCATAGCACAATGGCTATTTTGGGTGAACTAAGTAGGAAGTATATTGTGAACAACTCTAGATCTACCATATATATGTAATACACTATGTGATATAATGTAAACTACCACCTGTATAGTTAAGTTGTAATGGGAATATAAGACATTTGTATATATGGGGGGGTATCTCATGATGTATGTCTTGACAGTTTCTCCATGTATCTCTATTGTTTATACAATATCTAATACAAAAAAAAAAGGTATGAAATTATTATAATTAATAATTAATAAATTTCTATACAGATCAAATGAAATTAATTTATGAAAAAAATCATAGTTTAATTGATCTTTGGATAGGTTAGGAAAAATAAATTATTTGATGAGATCCTAATAATGAGCACATTTAGGTTTTAACATTATGACATCCTTTATCCTACATAGCTAAGTATATATTAGCATAATTAATATATCATGTAAATTTTATGTAATAAAAAAATAATTATAAATATAATTATATTATTTATTATCAGTATATATTATATTCTCCAACAAAACTATATATATATAACATTTTAATAATTATTATATTTTTATTTAATACAAAATATAATATATATATTATATATTTTATATAATACAAATTAAGGGTAAAGCAAGAAGTTGGGTCCACAAAGAGGGGGAGTTTCAGCCAAAACAAAAAATTTCACATGAAACACATACACATTTATAAAAAACACAATACACATTACAGATCAGGTACCCAAGCCTAAATTCGAACATGTATGCGTTTAGATTCAAGTACACAAACCTAAAATGCATACGTGTTACAAAATGTGTATGCGTTTTGAAAAGCTATTTATTTTTTAAATAAGCGATTGTGTTTTCATTTTTACAGTCAATTTGAGCTGCCCCACAGAAGGAGAAGGAAGATCGCGTACACATTTCAAAGGGCATAATTGAATGAAATTTTCATTTCCACCTCCTCCTATCAACACAACCGACCTCAATGACCTCCAAGTTGGTTGAATCCTACCATTTTTTTTCTTTATATCTTGCATTTTTGTTTTGTAACTGTTATTTAGTTTTTGTTTGTTTAGTTTGTTTAGTTCAATATTTTATAGTTTTTAAATTGCATTTAAAAAATCAAAAATATCAATAAAATAAAGAACGTTCAATTGTAAACTGAAAACCATAAAAACTAAACCTAAATTGGACACATTTAACTTATAAATCAAAACCCTAAACCCTAGGTTCCAAAAAAAAGACCTAAAAACTAATTTACCTAGGTTAATCCTTGGACCTAAACCCTAAAACCTAAACCTAAAACCCTATTTACCCTAAAACCTAAACTTAAAACCCTAATATTTTCACCTTTTAGATAGCAACTTGAAAGTACAATCAATACTTTCAATGTAACCATTTGTGTTGAGAAATGAGGAGATGCTTCTTAACTAGTTCAACAAATCATAGCATAAATTTATGAGGTTGATCTAATTAGGATTGATCATGTTGTTATGTTACACCGTTGCCATACTCAACTATAGTTTAAACATTTTCATTTTTTAGGATGGTTACAAGTTTCAATCTCACTACGATTGATCATGTTGCTCTTGCTCATTGAGTAATTTCAATTTGGAAATTTCTCTCCTACCTTGCTTTATTTTGTGTCCTCTTTGTCATTGGTTCTTAACTTTGACTTCACATAATTTTAGAAGTATCCCTCCTTGGAGGTTTCTCACATTTTTTATTTGACATAGATATGTATTCATGTCATTAAATCTCTAAATAATTATATAGTAAAGATCTAATTTCTTCCATTTTTGCATGATAAATTATGCACACCAATTCAAATGTCTAAATATGATTTCATTACAACTAAATTTTTTAGTGAAGTCTTTGTACTTAAAGAAGCCATTTTCAATATGTGAATAGAGCTCAAGCTCATCTTTGTTTATTTTGTACATTGCAATTACCACTAGCATATATCTATGTGTCCCTTTGAATTTCTTTTATTAATTTTTTATTCTTATCTTTAGTATGCTTTAAAAACAATGAATGGGATTATAAATTAATGTTAGTGTTAAACTTATAATTTCTTCTTAACTACTTTGTCCCACTATAGAGAACTTGTGTCTCTTATCATGAAATTTGAAAATTTAGATAAATCAATTTATGTCCTTGGATTTAATTAAATTCTATGTCATACTTGATAAATACATGTATTCACAATCAATATACCTTAGCTCCATAGATAAACTCTTACTGCTAGGAAACAACCACACCTATGAGTAAACTTCCCCTCACCCCAAAAGATAAAGCTCTAGACCCATAAGAACTTAGTAGAATAAATTACTTATTGATGAATTAGTTAATTAATAATAGGCTTGATATCTATGAGCTCCATTGAGCACCCTTGTCTATCAATAATCCTAATATAAATAGAATCTAGTATAGTTTTTACTTGAATTAAACTACATGGTTTTCATCATTTACCCATTTTGACACTCATTCTTGAGTTGTTCATAACCTAAATTAGCCTGGGGACCTTTTCTTCTCTTTTTCCACCTTTATATATGTAATAGAAGACACTCTAAACAACCCCTAACCTCCTATTTTAACACCCAATTTGACAAATCAAAGTTATATATCTACATGTGTCTTATTTTTCATTCTCTAGTCCTTTACCTTAATCTTAAGTCTTTACCTTGATGGTGATTTATTTAAATAAATCTTAAATCTTTACCTTAATCCATGTGGTTTTATTTATTTTTAAATAAATCAATTAATGTATAGATCATCAAATTTGGCTATAGTTTAATTATCAAGTGATATCTAGCTAAAAATAAGTTTATGGGGCCTTCTTTTAGGGGATTCACTTAATAAACCAATGATATAGTGCATGCATTTGAATAGGGTTCTAATAAGACCCCCTAATTTCATTTCTACCCTTCATATTAACAACCACACACTGGACTCAATTTAATGTGTGCATATGCTACAAATTTTTAATGTTATGGAATTTTTAATTTTACAAATCAAATGGTCTTTAAATGAAATGTATTTTGAATTTGTGCACATTCAATGTGATTTTTAAATAACTTTCAAATTGTGTGCATTATTTAATTAGTTTGTTGATATATATTTTTTAGTTGTTTAACATGCAGTTGCCATTTAATTGCTCAGATGGATCCAAAATTTAATATAGAGAATTTTATGCTTGATCCAAAAATTCATCCAGATCCACCACCAGAACAAAACCCCACACCTCCAGACTCTCCACCGCCTAACACCCCACCCCCCATAGTAGATGAGGATCAATTAAGAGAGAGCATTTGAGCAAACCTTATTGTGATTCAAGGAAATATAGATCTGATAAAAAATGAGCCTAGAATCCCTCCCCATCTCACATGGTTTGCATCTACGATGCAAATTTTTGTTGATTCTATTTGATTCCATTGATGCAGACCTAGATAGGTTCCATCAATGGAGAGAAGAGAGGAGAAAATTCTATGTAGATGAATTGTCCTACAAGAAAATCAATGACCTTAAAATTACCAAACAAGCCATGTGCCAATATTTTATTAACCCCCAAACAAACCAACCAATTCCACCCACCAAAAATGAATTTCAATTTTATGGTGTAGGCACCTGTAGATAGCTACACATTGTTGGGATAGATGGTGGATGGTGTTTGATAATCCACTGCATGGAAATTGTGAGGTGCCCCTATACTTTTTGAGAAAGTTATGGGATGAGTTTGAGTTGGATAAAAAACCCAACTATTTTGATACGAGGCCATTTTAGGGAGTTGGGCGTTGCATGCCCCAACATAGACTAGGAAAACATGTTGATCCTTAGTGACTTGCTTTGATTGTTCCTATTGTTCCTCCTTCTCTTGGTGTTCCTATTGCATTTCAGTAGTAGACCATGTTATCAACATTAGGAGCATTGAGTTCACTTTCAGGACATCTCACTCATCAGACTGCACACGCAATGACTGAAGTGGCAAATAGAGAGCATGGAGGCTCAAGCTATATGAATACTCAGGCATCCACTTCAGGTGACCCACATGCATTTGAGATGGAGTCATACATGAATTTACTATATTTTGAGGATCATCCTGCACAGGTATGTTCATCTTTTGAACTTAAATTTAATTCAAGTTTGAAATGTGAAAAATTCATATAAATAATAACATCAAATTATATATATAATATAGTATTAATTCAATAAGTGTTTGGTGTAGATGCATGATCACACAATGCCTGAAACTCAATATGATCATTGTTTCTATATGTCGAGTGCTGTAGATATGGGCTCACCTTTTGGACAGGTACTTGAACCAATATATATTAAATAATTTGTGTGGATATATCTAATTTTTAATTTGAATTTGTACACATGTGTGAATTGCTAATATAATATTATATCTAGATGTAGGGATGTAATACGATACCTAGTATTGACCAACCAAAAGTTGTGGTGAGCACTCCTAAGACATCATCAACTCAGGTGCATGCTTTCAAAAGTTTGTTAAGTTTAAATTAAATACACATCATAGATCTAATTTAATTTGTTCATTTGCATACACATGTGTGAATGATCTATACAAACTATTGTACATCTATACATGTGGGGATTTCATGAGATACCCATGGTGGGCGCACTTGAGACGTCATCGACATTAATGCTTGGGAAATCTCAAGTGCGTGATCATGAGGTCATATCATTCGAGGTTGTAAATTTTACTAAGTCTCCTATACAATTTTTAAGGACCTTTTAAATATATATATATATATATATATATATATATATATATATATATTCGAGGTTTTAATGTATATTGTTTGCTTTATATGAATATGCAAGGTATAGTAGATGAGGCATTTGGATCTTCTCAATTGACAGTTATGCTACCCATTGAACAAAATGTGCTAGTAGATTCACATGATCATATGGTAATTTATGCATACTAAAAATCATTTTTATTGTATTTACTAGATATTTAATTAAATTTATTTTTATCTAAAAATTTATATTTTCAAGTTTAAATATGTTTAATTATATCAAAATTTCTAAATAACTTTAAATCTAATTTCAAGTTTCTTGTACTCTTTTACAACATGATGCGGGTACATCTAGTCGACATGGAACAAAGACGAGACTTGATATGACTGATCAACCTGATAGTTAGATGGTTTTAAATTTTATGGACTATAGATCTCTAGAGTTTTATTTAAATATATGGGTTGGAATTGATATATAAATTTTATGGACTATCTATCTCTAGTTTTATTTTGAACATGTTATTATCGTATTTTGAACATGGTTTTCATCATTTACAATAATATCTACACGCGTCCTATTTTTCATTATTTATTCCTTTACCTATAAAAATTAAATGGTTCCTCACCTCATGTTCGCAGTCTCTATTTGCTAATCTTCTTATTTATTTTTTCCAATAATGATTCAAAGAAGCCTCATTGTTGATATCGTAGCCTTTTGTGAGCTCTCAATTTTTGATACATTTTATCCAACTCCTAGTTTAAATGTTAATGGTGATTTATTTAAATAAATCTTAAGTCTTTACCTTAATCCATGTGGTTTCATTTATTTTAAATAAATCAATTAATGTATATCATCAAATTTGGCTATAGTTTAATTATCAAGTGATATCTAGCTAAAAATAAGTTTATGGCCTTCTTTCAGGGGATTCACTTAATAAACCAATGACATAGTGCATGTATTCATAGGGTTATAATAAAACCCCCTAATTTAATTTCTACCCATTAGAGTTATAATTAGAACTTACCTCCCTATTTTCACTAAGAGGTAACCTATGCACCACATATAGATCTAACTCAAAACTATTTATAATTGAACCATCCCATTTATTAAAGGTTTAACATAAAATAGCTAGATGAATTATGACAAATATGTCATACTCTACAAAGTTTTGATGTAGAGGAACTTATACAACTCAACATATGAGTTCCCTTTCCATGTATAAAAAAATTAATAGTGCATCCTTAGATATTTTAGGTATCTAATTATAGTATACATATTGATCTAAATTATAGTGGATTTATATTTCAAATATACTTGATGATTCTTCTTGGAAGGGTTACTAAAAAGTGTTCAATAATTAGTTTTAGGTAACATGTAGGTAGGATTTTATTAAAATTGTATGACCATGGTGTGACAATTATCTCCATTTTTAGTTTTATTCTAAGAGTTGGTAGTAACAACAAACCCTTCATATTAACAACCACACACTAGACTCAATTTAATGTGTACATGCTATGGATTTTTAATGTTATAAATCAAATGGTCTTCAAATGAAATGTATTTTGAATTTGTGCATGTTCAATGTGATTTTTAAATAAATTTCAAATTGTGTGCATTATTTAATTAGTTTGTTGATATATATTTTTTAATTGTTTAACATGTAGCTGCAATTTCATTTTTCACATGGATCCAAAATTTAGCATAGAGGATTTTATACCTAATGCACAAATTCCTCCAGATCTGCCACCACAAAAAAACTCCACCTCCACACTATCCACCTCTTAACCCCCCACCCCCTATTGTAGATTAGGCTTAGTGAAGAGAGAGGATTAGAGCAAACCTTAATACGATTCAGGGAAATATATATTTGATAAAAATGATCCTAGAATCCCCATCTCACACGATTTTCATCTACGATGCAAACTATTGTTGATTATGTTTGATCTATTGATGCAGACCTAGATAGGTTCCATCAATGGAGAGAAGAGAGGAGACAATTCTATGTAGATGGATTATCTTATAAAGAAATTAATAACCTTAAAATTACCAAACAAGCCATGTGCCAACATTTCTTTAACCCCCAAACAAACCAACCAATTCCACCCACCAAAAAATGAATTTCAATTTTATGGTGTAGGCACCCATAGATAGCTGCAAATTTTTGGGATAGATGGTGGATGGTGTTTGATAATCCACCACATGGAAATTGTGAGGTGCTCCTATACTTTTTGAGAAAGTTATGTGCTAAGTTTGAGTTGGGTTTAAAACCCAACTATTTTGATATGAGGTCATTTTAGGGAGTTGGGTGTGGCATGCCCCAACATAGACTAGAAGCATGTGTCAATCCTCAACGACGTGTTTTGATTGCTCATATTGTTCCTCCTCTTTCTTCAGGTGTTCCTGCTGCATTTTAGTAGCAAATGATGTTATCGAAATTAGGAGCATTGAGTTTTCTTTCAGGACATCTCACTCATCAAACTACACATGCAACGGCTGAAGTGGCCAATAGAGAGCATGGAAGCTTGGACTATGGGAATACTTAGGCATCCACTTTAGGTGACCCACATGCATCTAGATAGAGTCATATATGATTTTACTATATTCTAAGGATCATCCCATACACGTATGTTCATCTTTTGAACTTAAATTTAATTTGTTTGAAATGTGTAAAATTCATGTAAATAATAACATCAAATTATATATGTAATATAATATTAATTCAAGAAGTGTTCGGTCCAGGTGTATCATCACACGATGCCTAAAACTCAATATGATCGTGTCTATATGTCAAGTGATGTAGATCTGGGCTCACCTTTTGGTTAGGTACTTGAGCCAATATATATTAAATAATTTGTGTGGATATATCTAATTTAATTTTAATTTTTACACATGCGAAATGATATATTATATCTAGATGTAGGGAGGTTATACGATACCTAGTACTGACCACCACAAGTTGTGGTGAGCACTCCTGAGTCATCATCAACTCAGGTGCATGCTTTCAAAAGTTTGTTAAGTTTAAATTAAATACACACCACAAATCTAATTTAATTTATTTGTTTACATACACATGTGTGAATGATCTATACAAATTGTTGTACATCTATATGCAGGGATTTCACGTGATACCCATGGCGGGCACACCTGAGACATCATCAACATTTATGCATGGGAAATCTCATGTGTGTGATCATGAGGTCATATCATTCGAGGTTGTAAACTTTACTAAATATCCTATACAATTTTTATGGACCTTATATGTATATATTCAACGCTTTAACATATTGTTTGCTTTATATGAATATGATAGATATAGTAGATCAAGCATTTGGATCTTCTCAAGTGACAGTTATGCTACCCATTGAACAAAATGTGCTAGTAGATTCACATGATCATATGGTAATTTATGCATTCTAAAAATCATTTTTACTGTATTTACTATATATTTAATTAAATTTAATTTTATCTAAAATTTTATATTTTCAAGTTTAAATATGTTTAATTATATCAAAATTTCTAAACAACTTTAAATCTAATTTCAAGTTTCTTGTACTCTTTTACAATATTATGCAGCTACATCTAGTTGACATGGAACAAATAGGAGACTTGATTTGATTGATCGCCTTGATAGTTAGATGGTTTTAAATTTTATGGACTATAGATCTCTAGTTTTATTTAAATATCTGTGTTGGACTTTGTTGGAAGTATGAGCTAGTTTGGTGGTGTTGTCATTAATGTTGTCATTGATGTCAACTTAGTTCAGTATGTTGCAGATTGTGCATGTATAGCTAAGATGCTACTAAGATGTTGTGAGTACATGGATCTATCATTATGATATTGTAGATGTGTTGGTTTGATGAGTTTCCAAGTGCTTTTGGGAAAATTAATAAAGAAGTGAAGTTAGAGTGATGAAAGTGTTCAGAATGTGCTCGGGTATGTGCTCCACATTTCTCCTGTGTTGATCCTATGCTTGTGCGGATCTTAAGGATTGATAATGGTGATATCATGGTGATATTTCTCAAGTTTTAGCTTTAGACTTGATGGTGTGTGAAATTTACGTACACTAGTATGTGAATTATTCTAGTAGAGTTGGTCTTCTATGGACTGGGAGAAATATTTCTGCTCCATAGTTCTCTAATATTGCATTTTTTATCTTGCGGATTTGGAATATGTCTTGTGAAGGTTTTTTCTGTGCTTTGGAAAAGAGGTTTGAATTTTGGTGGTCTGAAAGTCATGTTTCAGTATTTTAGTGTGTGTTTGCATAGTCTGGATGGACTCGTGAAAGGTGTTCAGTGATTGAAGCTTGTTGTTTTGTTGTGGATGTATTTGGAAGATTCTAAGATGTATTCTCATGCATAAGGAAGTGTGTTGTGGAATCTATGTGTCTTCTTGTTGGTAGGCGTGTACATCAATGTTCTTTTGTGTTTTCATTAGGTTTGGACAACCTAGTGTTTGCACTTCATTCAAAGAATAAAATTAAATTGAGGAAGTGTGTGGTTGATTAGAGATATTATTTTTGATGTTGAAATTTTTTTTTATTGGTCCACTCTCATTCCTTTCCATTGCAGGAATGTTGAGTTTCCAACCTATTTTGAATTTATGAAATGAGGTATTTGTGGCTGACCTTGGGGAAAGTTTCTAAGGTTAAGATTTGTATAAAATCAAGTTGAATTGCGAAGAGTTGTATGACAGTGTGATGCAAAGTGTTGAAAGTGTGCCATTAATCATAAGAGTAGAAGTGTGTGTGTAAGTGAGTTGTGACAACAATTTTTTAGTGTGTTGAAGGCAGTGTGCTAACAGTTTCTACAATCCTGTAGATGTGTGTTAATTGTTGTGGTGAATCTTTTGTTCTCTTTTGTATCTATAGGCAGTGAGCCTCCCTATTGGATAGTGAGTTCTTTCTATAGGGATTGAGTCTTTTTACTTGGATAGTGAGTCCTCTCTTGGGTAGTGAGCCTTTGTATTCAGTTTATAATCTTTTATATTGTGAGTTAACCCTCATTGTGGTTTTTCCTTCATTAATTTTTCCATGTAAAAATCTATTGTTCATTGTGTTGATTTACTTTATGTTATTTGTGTTTCATGCTCTAACTTAATAACATAATATTGTGGTTGTGGAATTAATAAGTGTTGAGTTTTAAGTTTGAATTCTATGACAACTGATTCACCCCCCTTCTCAGTTGTCTTGTACATGTTTAACAATTGGTATAAGAGCTTTGGTTCCTTGGTGTAGAGCTTAACCACTTAAGGAAGATCTGATGATACATAAGTTGGTGATCCCTATGTTCGATGGAACTGACTACAATGATTGGAGGGGACAGATGAAAGGATATATTATCTCTCTTAGTTTCAAAACTTGGAAGGTGGTTGAGAATAAGAATACACCCCCATCTGGTGGGATGACTACTGTAGATGAGATTTCTACTTATGAAGAAAATGAGAAGGAAAAGTATGCTATTGCAGTGAATTGTCTAAAAATGAGCGAGCTAAAGTCCTTTCTTTGGATACTACATATGAAGTTTGGAAGAAGTTGGAAGACACGTATGAAGGAAACGAAAGAGTGAAAATTACAAAGAAGCTGGCAGCAAAGTACAAATTTGTGAATCTGAAAATGGAAGAAGGAAAAAAATTTACAAGTTTCTTTTAGAGGGTTGAATTGTCTGCAAATGAAGTTAGAAATCAAGGAGGAAAACTATCAGATGAAGACATAATTGAGAATATCCTGATCACCCTACCAAAATGCTACATTGACAAGATCTCAGTGATTGAAGAGATGTATGATCCTAAGTACACATTGGAATAGTTTTTCGGCACCTTGCAAGCATTTGAGATGAGAAATTTCCATAAAGAAGACAAGATGGAAGATAAGACATAAACTACATTTAAGGCAATGAAGATTGAAGATGAACCAGATAGTGATGGTGTTGATGAGTTGGAAACAAACTTCACCAGGAAGTTGAAGAAAGGCACCAAAAAGTATAAAGGTATGTTTCCCTTTAAATGATTTAGTTGTGGTAATATTGGTCATTATGCTTCAATATGTTTGAATAGAGCCGCACATAAGAAGAACAATGATTATAAGGATAAGGATAGGAAGGATAAAAATTATAAGAAGATGTACTATGTTAAAGAGGAAGCAAATATTTCTAATGATGAATCTGAGAATGAGGTTGATGATAGTGAATGCTTATTCTTAGCTTTGGAAAGTAAATTTTCATCCACTAACCTTGAGAAATGTGTAAGCAAGAAGGCTCCATAGAATAAGAAAAATAGGATGGAAGGTACTCTAGTTACCAATTTTCATGCAAGACAGGATGAAGACTACTAGGTAATTGACAGTGGATGTTCAAATCACATGACTAGAGATAAGAGTAAGTTCACTAAACTTGAGAAATATGATGGTGGTTTAGTTATGTTTGGTGATGATTCAGGAGCTAAGATATGTGGAAAAGGTTCAATTAGTTTTGATGGAGTGCATAGTACTGATGATGCATATTGTGAAGTGTTTGAGGCATAACCTTCTGAGTGTTGGTCATATGTGTAGCAATGGTTTTAAACTTGTGTTTCAAAACAATACCTGTGAAATCAAAAAAGGATCTAAAAATAGAGATATGATTGTTGTTGGAAGAAGAACTCATGGAAACATCTATCAATTGAAGGGAGTTGATGGTCATTGTCTTGTATCTCAAATCAATGAAAGCTGGTTATGGCACCGAAGAATGGGACATGTAAATTTTGATAACCTGGTCAAGATCAGTGCAAAAAATATTGTTTGAGGGCTACCTAGAATCACAAGATCTGCTAATCCTATCTGTAGAATTTTCCAATTGGGGAATAGACAAGATGCAACTTTATGAGAAAAAGAGCATTTTACTACTGGAATGTTGGAGTTAGTGCATACTGATCTCTATGGTTCTACTAGGACTAAACGCATGAATGGTGACATATAATTCATGTTTCTTATTGATGATTACACTCAAATGCCATGGGTTTCTTTTTCAGAGAAAAGACTCAGGCTCTTAATAGGTTTAAGGTATTCAAAGAAAGAGTGGAAAATGAATTGAATATGAAAATCAAGTGTTTGAGATATGATAGAGGTGGAGAATTCACTTTTGGTGAATTTAATACATTCTGTGAACAACGTGGCATGATGAGATAGTTTTATGCTCTGAGAACTCCTCAATAGAATGGAGCAGTTGGAAGGAAAAGCAAGACTGTATAGGAAGCTGCTAGAACCATGATGAAAAAATCAAATGTACCAGATGTGTACTAGAGAGAGGCAATACATACTACTATTTATATTCTTAATAGAGTTCAGATCAAACACAACAACATAAAGACTCCTTTTGAGTTATGGATTGGTAAGACTCCTACTATGAAATATTTTAAGGTATTTGGAAGTAGATGCTATATTAAAAGAGATGATGAAAATCTTGGAAAGTTTGATTCTAGATGTGAAGAAGGAATCTTTCTTGGATACTCTACTACTAGCAAAACATATAGATGCTTTAACAAAAGATTGAGAAAGATTATTGAAAGTGCTAATGTGAAAGTTGATAAAGAAATACACAGACCTATTGAGATAAGTGAAGTTGAACTTGATGATCCTATCTATGGATGTGTACTTGAGGAAAATAAGGAGAAGGAACAAGAGAAAGAAGAGCAAGTGGAAGAAGAAGAAGAAAAAGAAAAAGAATCAAAACCTACTGTTAGGACTCCTAAGTATGTAAAAAAGAATCATCTGGAGGATCAGATAATTGGAGACAAAAGTGAAGGTGTGAAGACAAGAAGCAGAGTTGCAGCTGAGGTAAATTTGTGTCTACTTTCTAACATTGAACCCAAATCTATAAGTGAAGCATGTGAAGATGAGAGTTGATCGAGAGCTATGAAAGAAGAGTTGCAGTAGATAGAAAAGAATCAAACATGGGAACTAGTCCTTAGGCTTGTGAATGAAAATTTGATTAGTTCAAAATGGGTGTTTTGGAATAAGTTGAATGAAAATGGAGTTGTAAGGAATAAGGAAAGACTCATGGAACTAGTCCCTAGGCCTGTGAATGAAAATGTGATTAGTTCAAAATGGGTGTTTTAGAATAAGCTGAATGAAAATGGAGTTGTAAGGAATAAGGAAAGATTGGTATGCAAAGGATATTCACAAGTTGAAGGTATAGATTTTGAAGAAACATTTTCCCTTGTGGCCAGAATGGAAGCTATCAGAATTTTTTTGGCATTTTATACCCACAAGACTTCAAAGTGTATCAGATGGATGTTAAGTCAACATTTCTAAATGGTGAATTGGAGGAAGAAGTGTAAATGGAGCAACCTAAATGATTTTAGTTATTTGAGAAACCAGACATGGTTCGTAAGTTGAAGCAAGCTCCCAGAGCTTGGTAAGCAAGACTGGATAGATACCTAAAAAAGAAAGGAATCAACAAAGGTTCTACTGACAACAACCTTTACTTCAAAGTGCAAAGTAAAAAAATGTTGATAGTAGTTGTATATGTTGATAATATCATTTTTGATGGAAATGAAGGAATGTGTAAAATGTTTGCTGAAGAGATGCATAAATAATTTGAGATGTCTATGATTGGTGAATTGAATTTCTTCCTTGGTCTACAAGTAAATCAAACTGATAAAGGGATATTCATTTCACAATCCAAGTATGTAAAAGAGCTATTGAAGAGGTTTGGGATGGATGATTCCAAACTGATTTGTACCCTTATGGTAACCAAATGCAAACTGAGCAAGGATGATGAATCTACTAAGACTAATTAGAGCAAATACAAATCTATGATTGGTAGATTGTTGTATCTTACTGCTACCAAACCAGATATTATGCATGCAGTGTGTTTAGTTTCCAAACTCCAAGTAGATCCCAGAGAAGCACATGTTATAGGTGTAAAATGGATATTTAGATATCTTAAAGGCACACCAGATAATGGACTTTGGTACCCTAAGAGTGATGATTTCACCTTAAGTGCTTATACAGATGTTGATTGGGTTGGATGTGTGGATGACCAGAAGAGTACCAGTGGTGCTACTTTCTTTCTTGGTGGAAGATTAGTTTCATGGTTGAGTAAAAAGAAAGACTCAGTTTCTTTATCCACTGCAGAGGAAAAATATATTATTGTAGCATCCTGCTGCACACAAGTTTTGTGGGTGAAGCAAACATTGAAAGACATTGGAGTGATATGCGATGAGCCTATTTCTATTTTATGTGACAACACAAGTGCAATAAACATTTTGAAGAACCTAATTATGCATTCAAGAACAAAACAAATATCTACCAAGTATCATTTCCTAAGAGAAAAAGTGCTAGAGAATGAAGTCAAATTAGAGTATGTGACAACAAAGGAACAAATTGCAGACATATTTACTAAGGCTCTTCCAACATTTGAGAATCTTAGGGAGAGGTTGGGGGTCATTGGCCCTCATAACTAGGTGCACATGAAGGTGCATCAGTTCAATGAATTCATAGGTTCTTCATTTATTTGGAATGATAGATGGGTCTACTCTGTAGGGGGAGTAGAAAGGGTTTTCATTGTTGCAGTATGAGTGTACTCCTAAGGGGGAGTAATCATAGCTATTAATCTTTGCCATTGATGTCAAAGAGGGAAAGAAATTCATGTGAAAAATAGTTGTAGAAGAAGAGAAGGTGTTCTCTCAGGATAATTGTGTAATTTTTTTTATCTTTGATGGTTTTTTAGATCATGTGTTTCCATCAATGACAAATGGGGATATTGTTGCAAGTATGAGCTAGTTTGGTGGTGTTGTCATTAATGTTGTCATTGATGTCAACACAATTCAGTATGTTGTAGATTGTACATGTATAGATGAGATGTTGCTGAGATGTTGTGAGTACATGGAGCTATCTTTATAATGTTGCGAATGTGTTGGTTTGATGAGTTCCAAGTGCTTTTGAGAAAATTAATAAAAAAGTGAAGTCATAGTGATAAAAGTGTTCAGAATGTGCTCTGGTATGTGCTCCACATTTCTCCTGTGTTGATCCTATGCTTGTGTAGATCTGCAGGATTGATAATGGTGATCTCATGGTGATATTTCCTAAGTTTTAGCTTTTTACTTGATGGTACATGAAATTTACGTTCACTAGTATGTGAAGTATTCTAGTAGAGTTGATCTTTTGTGGATTAAGAGAAATATTTATGCTCCTTAGTTCTCTAATATTTCATTTTAGATCTTACAGATCTAGAATATTTCTTGTGAATGTCTTTTCTATGCTCTACCAAAGAGGTTTGGAGTTTGGTGGTCTAAAATTCATGTTTTAGTATTTTAGTGTGTTTACATAGTTCAGATGGACTGGTGAAAGGTGTTCAATGATTGAAGCTTGTTGTTTTGTTGCAGATGTATCTAGAAGATTCTGAGATGTATTCTCATGCATAAGGAAGCATGTTGTGGCATCTACATGTCATCTTCTTGTTGGGAAGTGTATACATCAATGTTCTTTTGTGTTTTCATTAGGTTTGGCTGACCTGGTGTTTACACTTCATTCAAAAAATTAAATTAAATTGAGGAAGCATGTGGTTGGTTCAAGATATTATTTTTGATCTTGAAATTTTTTTTTATTGGTCCACTCTCATTCCTTTTCACAATGGGAATATTGAGTAGTTGACCTATTTTGAATTTATGAAATGAGGTATTTGTGGTCAACCTTGGAGAAAGTTTCTAAGGTTAATATTGGTATAAAAGCAAGTCAAATTGTGAAGAGTTGTATGAGAGTGTGATGCAAAGTGATGAAAGTGCGCCACAAATCATAAGAGCAGAAGTGTATGTGTGAGTGAGTTGTGACAGTAATTCTTCAGTGTGTTGAAGGTAGTGTGCTAAAGGTTTCTGCAATCCTGTGGATGTGCGTTAATTGCTATTGTGGATCTTTTGTTCTCTTTTGTATCTATAGGTAGTGAGATTCTTTGTTGGACAATGAGTCCTTTATATAGGCAGTGATCCTTTGTAATTAGATAGTGAGTCCTCTTTAGGGTAGTGAGCCCTTGGAAATGAGCCTTTGTATTTAGTTTATAATCTTTTATATTGTGAGTTAACCCTCACCATGATTTTTTCCTCATTGGGTTTTCCACGTAAAAATCTGGTGTTCATTGTGTTGATTTACTTTTTGTTATTTGTGTTTCATGCTCTAACTTATTAAAAAAATAGTTTGGTTTTGGAATTAATAAGTGTTGAGTTTTAAGTTTGAATTTTGTGACAACTGATTCATCTCCCCACTCAGTTGTCCTGTACATGTTTAACAAAATTGACATATACATTTTGAACATGTTATTTCATGGACCATTTCACATACATTATATCGATTAATATTATTGTTGGAGTTAACAACCCAAGATCTTCAATCTGCAATGCCAAAGAACCTCGACAAGAGATAGAGAGAAGCAACAATGGAAGATGCTATTCCACCAAACAAGGAAGGATTGCAATATGATACAATATGATCAATGCAATACTATACAATGTTTTATTCTTACAATGCTAGAGATGCCTTGCTTATAAAGGCAAGGATGAGAGATAGGATAAGACAAGATCATGACAAGTGTCTTAATCCTATCACATGAGACAACTAACTCATAACTACCTAGGAAAGTGGAAATTCTAGATAAGACAACTAATACTTATCTAGATATGACAACTAATATCTAAGTAACTTAACATGTGAATTAAGTCCCCTAAGTCCCTAGTAAAGGAATAAACTAGGTACAAGACTTATTCACACCAACACCCCCCCTTAAGTGCAACTTAGGGAGGTACAAACCAATGCATAAAGAAAAGGATGGGTCCCGCAAATAGGCCTGATGAGGTACCCATGTACAAAACAAAAAACTCTCACAAGCGGAGAAAAGGAGAAAAACCCTGTGGGAGAAAACTCCTCTCCAAAAGAGAGAAAGAAACAAAGAGAACTAAAGAAGGAAGGAGGACTCCTCAAGACCCCCCAAGGACAACTTCCTTCACCCCAAGCATTGATCGCAACTGAAGATAACAAGGCGATGCCAAAGGTTTAGTGAAGATGTTTGCAACCTGCTGATCTGTAGGAAAATACTCCAAGCTGAGAACACCATCCTGGATGAGCTGCCTGATGAAGTGCATGTGGATCTCAATATGCTTAGTCCGCTGATGCTCCATTGGGTTGCATGAAATATGAATGGCACTCTGATTATCACAACAAAGAGTAGTGGGCTGAGTGGAAGGGAATCCAAACTCAGTCATCAACTGACGAAGCCACAAAACCTCCTAACTAGCCAACACTGCACCTCGATACTTAGCCTCTGTTGATGATAATGCAATAGCAGTCTGCTTCTTGCATGACCATGACCATGCAATTAGACCAGAACCAAGGCAAAAGGCAAAGCCAGAAGTAGACTTCCGATCATTGACATCACCAGCCCAATCTGAGTCAGTGAAGTCCACAATATGAGATGCACTTGAAGTGTAGTGAATGCCAAAATGAGTAGTGCCCTGAATGTATCTCAAGATACACTTGGCGGCCTTCCAATGACTCTCATGAGGCTCCTATGAGAAGCGAGAGACAAGTCCTACTGTAAAGGAAATATCAAGATGACTATGTTTCAAGTACAAAAGACTGCCAACCAACTGCCGATACAAGGTAGGATCAATTGTAGGAGTAGTGCAACTGGAAGACAATACAACACCTGACTGGAATGGCGTAGGGGCAGGCTTGCAATCAGCCATGCCAAATCTCTGAAGCAAATCAAGAGCATACTTATGCTAGAAAATGAAGATTCCCTTAGAAGTTTGATGAATCTGAAGACCAAGGAAGTAATGCAAAAGACCAAGGTCGGTCATATCAAATTGCTCCATCAATGCTCATTATGTACTCTGAATCATGGAAGTAGAACTCCCTGTGAGAATAAAATCATCCACATAGAGCACAAGTATAAGTAGATCCTCTCCATGCCTCTGTGTATAAACTATGGGATCAAAATGGCAGCGAGTGTAGCTGAAAGCAAGCAAGAAACTATCCATCTTCTCATACCAAGCCCGAGGGGCTTGTTTGAGACCATATAATGAATGTCAAAGCCTACAAACAAGTGAAGAGTCTTGTACAATACCTGGTGGCTGCTCCATATAGATCTCGTCATGAAGATCCCCATGCAAGAAAGCACTCTTCACATCCATCTGAAACACTGACCATCCCTGAGATGCAGCTATAGCAAGGACAAGGTGAATAGAATCCATCTTGGCAACAGGAGCAAAGGCCTCAGAATAGTCAATTCCTTCAACCTGAGAAAACCCCTTTGCAACAAGATGAGCCTTGTACTTGTTAATGGAACCATCTGCTGCATACTTGGTATGATACACCCACTTGCATCAAACCAAATTTCTTCCCTTAGGAAGAGGCACAAGATCCCAAGTATGATTCTTCATCAAAGAAGAATACTCATCATCCATAGCACTATCCCACTCTAGAATACCTGAAGCATCTGAAAACTTCTGAGGATCATCTGAAACTGCATGAATCAAAAGACTAATTCCAGAAGTCTGAGAATGAGTGCGGCGAGTGTCTATGGGATCACCAACAAGAGGACCAACCTCCTCAAGAGTAACTCAAGCCCATCATGGCCTAGTGGGTGAGTGAGGAGGTTCATCAAGACCATCATCAAAGTCTTCCTCAAGTAGCAAAGTATCATGAATTGAAGAAGACTGAGTAGGTTGTGATGAAGAAGAAGTCAAAGGAGGATCTGGCTGGGTGAAGGTCTCAGAAAACTAAACATCATGTCGGAAATGAACCTCTCGTGTGTTAGGATCAAACAATCTATATGCCTTCACATCCTCACAATAGCCAACAAAGATGTAACACTGACTCTTCTTCTCCATGGATTTACGCCGACCATTCAAAATGAATGCCCAAGCCTCACTACTGAATACTCTGAAGAAGGATACATTAGGCTTGTGATGAGACCAAGCCTCCTCAGGGGTCATATTTTGCACTGCCTTGTGGGGCATACGATTCTAAATATAGTTGGCACAATTGATAGCTTCAGCCCAAAAGGCGGGAGCCATGGACCTAGACTGAATCATACAATTTGCCATTTCCCTGAGAGTCCTATTCTTTCTCTCCGCCACACCATTCTACTGAGGAGTGTAAGGAACTGTGTGCTGATGAAGAATACCATGCGCACTGCAAAAATCTTGAAATGCCTGATTGACATACTTCCCCCCCATTATCTGTGCGTATCTGTAGAAGAGAAAAACCTGACTGCTTCTCCACAAATGTTTTGAAGGTCTTGAAGTTGGTGAGGACTTCACTCTTGAGCTTCAGAAAATAGACCCATGTCTGGTGGGAAAAATCATCAATGAATGTTAGCACATACTTAGCCCTTGAAAAAGGAGTTGGGAATGACATGTGATCACTATGGACCAACTCAAGGGGTGTGGTTGCACATGTAGCTTGACCCTTAGGAAAAGAGTCTTGATGTTGCTTGCCAAGAACACATCCTTGACAAACACCATATGTGCAAGTGATCTTTGGAAGACCAACCACTAAGTTATGTGCTTTCATTTGCTGAAGATATCTATAATTCAAGTGCCCAAATCTCTCATGCCAAAGCTTGCTCATTGAATCAGCATGAGTAACAAAACATGAACCTGATGAAGACTCAAATCCATCAAATTGATACAAATTATTCTCATGATCAACTACCCCTGTAGCAACAACCTTCCCAGGATCTTGCAACTCTCTAATAGTCACATTTTGTGGAGTAAACTCAACTGACTTCCCATCTCCAGAATGACAAATTTGATATATGGAAAGAAGATTCGTTGAAATATTAGGAACAAGAAGAACATCCTCAATGCACCCATCTAGCATCTGAACAGAGCCTATCCCCAAAACTGGAATCTGTGAAGAGTTCCCAACTGTAATATGAGAAGTAGAAGTATGAACTATGGAATCAAGAAGATCACGTGAATTTTTCATGTGATGTGAAGCACCTGAATCAAGAATCCAACTATCTGAAGGTGAATGCATAGCTCGTGCAGAAAGAGCTTGCCCTTTTCCCATGGAAGAAGGCTTAGCCACTAAAATATTGTGCTTCTTCATAGCTTCCTCCAAGGCCTCTAATCTCTTAAAGCAATGAGATGCATCATGCCCAGTTTTGCCACAAAATGAACAAGGATCTCCTTTCTTTTTCTTGGACTTGGAAGAAGAATCTCCAGAGGTAGAAGAAGGAGATTGAGTGGACTTCTGATTGTTCTTCGGCTTCGGTTTGGAGGGATTCTCACTACCAGAAGATGATTCTGCTTTGGGCTTCTTCTTTTTCTTTCCTTTACCCTTGGATGATTGAGCCATTAGAGCATGATTCTTAGAATTAGGTAAGGCTTCCAACTGAATTAACTTGGCCTCTTCCCTAGTAAGACGCTCACAAAACAACTCAAATGTAGGCATTTTGTAATCTTTCCCCATTGCATCCATAGTTGAATAGAAAGTAGAATAAAACACTTAATAAGGGCCCTTTAACTTAGACAGAATTAAGAAGATACATTCATCACTAGATACATCATGTCCACATCCTTTCAACTGTGACAAAATCATCTTGAATTGTGCAAGAAAATCCTAAATTGAAGGAAATGCATCTAGAGAGAGGGATTGAAGTTCTACTTGAAGTTGTAAGGTTCTAAAATGATTTATTTTACCATACAATTCTACAAGTTTGTCCCAAACATTCTTAGGTGTTTTGCACTCCAAAATATGAAACAACAAATTATCAGATACATGTAAGCCAATGAGCCCTTTTGCTTCATCCATTTTACATCTATGGACAAACTTTTCATAATCCCTTGTAAATTCAGGTTGTTCTACATCTAACATTGGCCATAGACCCTTAGATTGTAACAATTGAGTCATTTTTAGCTTCCATGTATGATAATTGTGTGGAGTGAGTGGTTCAATTTGCCTTAGATCTGCCATGAACACCAAAAGAAAAGGACAATGTGGCACTTAAATTGTGCCTTTCACCCCCCCAGAATGTATTAAAACTGATTTTTCAACCCCCCCTACAAATTACAATGAACAAATTTTGCAATTTTTACAAGTGACAAGCTCAAATCAACCGTTTATAACACACGGTGATTTTTACAATTTTAAAAAAAAGAGCTTGCAAAGCTGAAAAAGGAGGTTACAAATAGATTCCTTGCAATTTTCTGATCAATTTTAAAAAAAAGTTTGCCAAATTTCGACTTCATTTGCAAAAGTTACATCAAGAACAAGCAATAAATGCACTTGTACCTTCAAGCTGAAAAAACTGAAAAAAATGGAAAAATCTGGAAAAATAACCTACACCACTGCGAAGATCATCAAACCAGCTTTCCAACGATATCTTGTTTGTGAAAATCCAACTTTGTGGTGAAAAGTTATGCAAACATGAAAAAAATGCCTATTTTAGGCATTGTGAACACTAAACAGGGGCAAAATTTGAGCCCTTAGGGGCTGGTGGTCGGTCACCAATGTGACCAGGTGCTGGAAGGTTCAAAAAATCTGGCAGTAAGTGGCTAGCAGAGGCGGTTTGTAGACCGCCCGCTGGCGGCTCCCGGTGGTGGTCACTATAGCCGTTGCGGCTGCTGCGGCCAGCGGTTTACAGACCACCCACTGGCGGTTGTCGACGGACTCCTGGCGGTTTGGGGGGCCACCCACCTGGCAGTTTCTCCAACCGCTAGGAACCCTGCGGCTGGTGGTTAGTCCGCAGACTTAAAGTCTGCAGCTTAAACAATGCCGACAATGCTGAAAAACGCTTTAAATATATTTTTTTTGAATTTTTTTTTTAAAAATAAAATATGCCGACAGAAAAAAATTCGTAATATAATTTTTTTGGAAAAAAAATTTGATGACGTCGTACCTGCGCGGGGGGCCGTACGGCTCCTCAGCTAATTTTTTTTTGCTCTGAAGACAACTTTTGCTGAATATAGGCAAATTATATATCAAAAAAATCAGAAATGGCCACCCGGATGCAATGGAAGACTTAATTTTTGCTCAAAGTGCTCCTGCAAAAAGTTGTTCACCAGATCTGAGCTCCAAACCCTTCTTTGCCAAAGTTGCAAATGGTGACGAAATTGAGTGAAACAAAAGCCAGATCTAACTTTTTCGAGCCTCTTGGACACAATGGGACAGTCTGAAATACTGCCACTATAGCCAAAAGCGCTGCAATCACTAGATCTCACCAAAATGCAAGCATGCAATATAGGATACAAGAACTTCAAAAAATGACAATAGAAATTGATGGAAACTCTCTAATAAAGAAATGGAAGGGGCTTGCCAGATTCAAAGCTCTGATACCATGTTGGAGTTAATAACCCAAGATCTTCAATCTGCAACGCCAAAGATCCTCCACAAGAGATAGAGAGAAGCAACAATGGAAGATGTTATTCCACCAAACAAGGATTGCAATATGATACAATATGATCAATGCAATACTATACAATGCTTTATTCTTACAATGCTAGAGATGCCTTGCTTATAAAGGCAAGGATGAGAGATAGGATAAGACAAGCTCATGACAAGTGTCTTAATCCTATCACATGAGACAACTAACTCATAACTACCTAGGAAAGTGGAAATTCTAGATAAGACAACTAATACTTATCTAGATATGACAACTAATATCCTAAGTAAACTTAACATGTGAATTAAGTCCCCTAAGTCCCTAGTAAAGGAATAAACTAGGTACAAGACGTATTCACACCAATAATTATCATGTTTGCGTTTATTTATATTAGTTGACTTTAATATGATGATTATATATGCAGTCAATTATGATCGTGTTATGCTCATTTTGATGATTATATGCACTCTTGTATGTATAGATATTTTATCTAATTTTCAAGTCATACATGCACTATATAAATTCTTATCAAGAATCAAATTTCATATATATAATTTATCACATGGTTAGGTGAAAAATTAAAAATATTCCTTAAATAGTTTAGACAATATTCACAATAAATTAAGGGTAGGTAATTTTAACTATTTTCGAATTCTAGCAAATATTTGAATAAATAAACAAAAATCTATTTCCTTGTATGTACAAAATGTATAATCTATACAATTGAAAAATTATATAGAATGTGGTAAATACAAGACATGAAATGTATAATCTATAAAATTGGAACAAGATATTTAAAAAGTGACTAATAAGTTCATTGAAGTTCATACATTGAACAAATGTATATAATGCATATTGATGTTTAATACAACTATATAACATGATGAAACATATATGTGCATCTAGATACAATTAAAGCCTATCAAATTTTAGTTCAAGACCACAAATTGATATTTACATAGTCTCTTGATAAAATAATTCTGTAGTGAAAATCACATGGTAGACTGACTTGATGAGAACCTGCAAAAATAATTAATGTGAGTAAAGTAACCATAGTTTTTATGAGTCATTTAAGTAAATAATTTATGCGAGAAAAGAACAATGTATAGTAAAATTTAGAAAATTGGATCATATAAATTCCATACAAATCCAAGTGATGTTTACCATACGATGGATTAAGGTAACCTAAGAGGATATAGCTTAAGGGGGGTCCTAATAGAATTCCTTAAGGGGAGTTAAGAGGATGGCTTAAGGGGATGCAAGAGGGTGGATTAAAATTTAAGGGGGGTTGATAGAATGACTTAAATGGATGTAAGAGGGTGGATTAAGGGGAGTTGATAGAATGACTTAAAGGGATGTAAGAGGGTGGATTAAGGGGACACATGTCATGAACCCTAGGATATGGATTAACGTGTCCTAAGAGGATTGATTAAGGGTAATTATGAGAGTGACTTAAGGGATACAATATTTTGGATTAAGGGGATGTAAGAGGATATGAATTAAGGGTCCTTTAAGAGGATGGCTTAAGGGGATGCAAGAGGGTGGACTAAGGGGAGTTGATAGAATTAATTTAAGGGATGTCAGAGGGTGGATTAAGGAGAGTTAATAAAATGACTTAAAGGGATGTAAGAGGGTGGATTAAGGGGATGCATGTCATGAACCTTAGGATATGGCTTAACGAGTCCTAAGAGGATGGCTTAAGGGGAATTATGAGAGTGACTTAAGGGATGCAAGAGGGTGGATTAAGGGGATGTAAGAGTGTTAGAAACCAAGATCAGATTTGCAAACTAGAATAGACCTTCCATAGAAGAGAAAAACAAAAAAGCAAGAGCTATTGCAAAAATATGTGCAACATTAATTATTCGAGAATTCATAATTACATGATAATGATTTGCTTTATAAAAGAAAAGATGCATAAACATAATCTTATCTTGAGCAACAAGATAGTTCAATAAGATAAGGATAAAACCTATAACTTAGGAATTAAATAATTACCTAAGTAAACTTATGAAAAGTGTAATTAATAATTAATTACACCAACACCCCCCATAAGTGCAACTTAGGGAGAAGCAGATTATTATGCAAATATGAGTCCCAGAAATAAGGCCTGATCAGGTACTCATGTACAAATTCAATGATGAGGTAGGGAAGGAAAACTCAATGGGACAAAACTCGCCTACAATGAGATGACTGCTACAAAGAAGCACTGGAAGATCACTATGGAGTAACACTAGAACCGCAATTTGACAAGAAAGGAAAGATACTTCTATCTACAACTAAAACCAACACCGAAATCATGATAATGTGATAGTAGACCCGATGCCATGGAACGCTAGAAAACTCACAAACTGGAACCCTGGAATCTGTGAGGCAACAGGAGATGAGATGATGACATAATCTAGAAACCATGTATCTCGATGTCGTTGCCAAACTGTGACTGAAACTCTTCCATGGGAAGGAGTACCAAAAATAGACTCTAGAACAATAACCATAAAAACATGGCCCTCAAACTGAGAAGAATTTGAACCAATGAGGATCAAGAAACATAATCTCCCAACTAAAGTGTGAATCGATGAATCTAATATGTGTCAAGAAATAGCAAGAATATGGCCAAAAGAAACAAGGAGACCAGATAACCCATGCAAGTTGCCAACAAATCAGAATGGATATGGAGATCAAAGTGAAAACCACACTCTAATTAGATTTATTATGCAAGAAACCCCCTGATGGAACTTTATCTTAGTTTGTTTATTACAATAACCCAATGATTGTAAAAGGAGAGAATCATAAATGTGCATAAACAGAAAATAACATGAAGTGGTACTGAAATGAAGTACAAATGTTCAAGTTACACCTTTCCAACTGCCAAAACATCCAAGTAATCTCCAAAACACCTATCAGGACAAATCTGGAATAATGAAAAACTTGGGATAGATACAGAAAAAAGTGAATAGACAATAAGATAGAGCTCCTCAATACCTTTCCAATGCCATAAAGAAGACAAAAACAAAGATCATGGCAAAGAGTTATGAGCTCGGAAGCCCAAAATACACATCTGACTTCAAACAGAAAAAATAGTAGATAAATAGAAAAATTCTAAAAAATAACCTGCACCACTAGAAAGTTCTTGGAACCAGCTTTCTGGCGATATCTCATTTTTAAAAGTCCAAGTTTGAACGCAAAAGTTATGCCCAAAATACCAAAAATCCTCCAAAAGGGTTTGGAGTTAAGCCTTGCAGCTAGGCTAACCGCTAGCATTAACCACTAGCGGTTAACTGATGGTGGCACCCATAAACTTTGGGTTTTTTTATTTTTTTCTTGAATTGCGTGCCATACCAGGCCGTATGACCCAGAAATGAAAAAAATTTACCTCTTAGAGTCACGGTGTCCGATTTTGATGATTTGACAGTCAATTTTCAAGTTTTTGGGTTCTCTGAACGTGATGGTGAGGTTCGTTTGGGCTGAAAATGCTTCAAAATTTTAGGTACGCTCTAGATCTGGAAACCCTCATAAACTTCAAATCCTCGTAGATCTAACAAACGGAGGCCTTTTTCGATGAAAGGAAAGGAAAACCTGACTATTCCGGTAGCTTTGGATTCAATGGAATGCTCAAATCTGATCCAAAATGCTTCATAAATAAGCTCAAGGAATGAAACCCTCGAGGAACCCCGAACGTACTCTGTAATGAATTTCTCCAGAAATCTAAGAAGGGGCTACAAATCAAGGCTCTGATACCATGTTAGAAACCAAGATTAGATTTGCAAACCAGAATAGACCTTCCACAGAAGAGAAAAACAAAAAAGAAAGAGCTATTGCAAAAATATGTGCAACATTAATTATTCGAGAATTCATAATTACATGATAATGATTTGCTTTATAAAAGCAAAGATGCATAAACCTAATCTTATCTTGAGCAACGAGATAGCTCAATAAGATAAGGATAAAACCTATAACTTAGGAATTAAATAATTACCTAAGTAAACTTATGCAAAGTGTAATTAATAATTAATTGCACCAACAAAGAGGATATGCCTTAAGGGTCCTTTAAGAGGATGGCTTAAGGGGATGCAAGAGGGTGGATTAAGAGGAGTTGATAGAATGACTGAAAGGGATGTAAGAGGGTGGATTAAGGGAAGTTGAGAGAATGAATTAAAACCTATACCTTAAACCATATGACCTAAACCCTAGGAGATGAACCCTAAACCCTTAAAACCCATATAGATTTGTTATTCTAAGCATCTCATGAACCCTACAAACCCAAAATCCTAAACCATATGACCTAAAGCCTAGGAGATGAACCCTAAACCATTAACCCATATAGATTTATTATTCTAAGTATCTCATGAACACTAGAAACCCTAAACCCTAAACCATATGACATAAAGCCTAGGAGATGAACCCTAAACCATTAACCCATATAATTTTTTTATTCTAAGCATCTCATGAACCTTAGAAACCCTAAACCATATGACCTAAAGCCTAGGAGATGAACCATAAACCATTAACCCACATAGATTTGTTATTCTAAGCATCTCATGAAACCTAGAAACCCTAAACCATATGACCTAAATAATAGGAGATGAACCCTAAACCATTAACCCATATAAATATGTTATTCTAAGCATCTCATGAACCATAGAAACCGTAAAATCTAAACCATATGACCTAAAGCCTAAGAGATGAACCCTAAACCATTAACCCATATAGATTTGTTATTCTAAGAATCTCATGAACCCTAGAGAGACTTAAGGGGATGCAATAGGATGGATTAAGGGTAGATATATGAGGATACAAATTAGGGGTTCGTAAGAGGATGGCTTAAGGGGTGTTGAGAGAGTGACTTAAGGGGATGCAAGTGGATGGATTAAGGGTAGATATACAAGGATATAGATTAAGGAGTCCTAAGAGAATGGCTTAAGGGGTGTTGAGAGAGTGACTTAAAGGGATGCAAGTGGATGGAATATGGGTAGATATACGGGGATATGGATTAAGGTGTCCTAAGAGGATGGCTTAAGGGGATGTAAGTGGATGGATTAAGGGTAGATATATGAGGATATGGATTAAGGGGTCTTAAGAGGATGACTTAAGGGGTGTTGAGAGAGTGACTTAAGGGGATGCAAGTGGATGGATTAAGGGTAGATATACAAGGATATAGATTAAGGGGTCCCAAGAGGATGGCTTAAAGGGTGTTGAGAGAGTGACTTAAGGGGATGCAAGTGGATGGATTAAGGGTAGATATATGAGGATATGGATTAAAAGGTCCTAAGAGGATGGCTTAAGGGGTGTTGAGAGAGTGACTTAAGGGGATGCAAGAGGATGTATTAAGGGTAGATATATGAAGATATGGATTAAGGGGTCTTAATAGAATGGCTTAAGAGGAATTAATAGACTTAAGGGGATGCAAGAGGATGGATTAATGGTACATAAGAGGATGGATTAAGGGGTTTTAAGAGAATGGCTTAAGGGGATATGAAATCAATTATAAAATTTTATAAAATGAAAATGAATTAAATTTAGTTTGATATTTATACTATCAATTAAATGTATCTAGAACTATATATAGTTACCTGTCTCTAGATTTGGATTCCATTGTAATATATATGCATCTCCTCTATTTTTTGTAAAGCATCTAGTTTTGGGAGACCTGAAACAAAAAATGATATAAAACTTTAATTAGGAAATGACTAAATACAAATATATATATATATATATATATATGTATATATATATGTATATAGACATGTAGATGTGATAAATTTTTAACTACATATCAATTATTAATTAAATATATATACAACTATATACTTACAAGTATTTATTTACTCCATTATACCATATGCATCCTCTCTTTTTTGTAATTCATCTATGATTGCCTCATGATCATCCATTGAAAGTGTCCATAAAACTTTATTAGTATGCCTCCCTTGATGTCTAACTATTTTTATATTGGTTTCCAAAATCAAGTGTGAATAATGTATAATATTCTCATGTCTTTCATAATCTTCAAATGTAGGCAAGCCATTCTTTTTTATCAAATATTTTTGAAGCCATGTGCCAACAACAACCATTGAACTGATTGGATACTCAAAGTTGTCATCATCCACTCTAGGATGTACAAACTTATGTTTTCTCTCAACACATCTAGCCAACCAATATTTTGTCTCCTCTTCATTCCCCTCAGGTGCAACAACAACATACACATGTCTTGCAAAAATAAATAAAAAATTTAATAAAGAGTGACTTATATTTAATTCACATATAAACATGCATACATAGAAAATTCAACTCAATAAATAATGTACCTTCTTGTATAGATTCGAAACATGATCATAATTATCTGATGCGAACACTTGATTATCTTGAATTGTCATTCCATGTTGAACATGTGTCGATGTAGGTGTTAAAGCTCTTTTTTTCCATTGTTCGACCCATTTCGTATTTTCACATGCCTCCCAATCACCTGCATTACAAAATTGAAAAAATTATGCCAACTCCCTTGTCCATATTGTCCATGTGTTTGCATTCGAACTCTTAAATGAATGCCATTTTATAGATCCATTAATTGTTTCACAATCTTGTCGAGAAAAAATATCATTTTCTTCAACTAACCAAAAGAAGCATCGAATTATTGAGCTCTCACTTGTTTTTGTAGATAATTTGGTATTGCACCAATCTATAATTGCACGTGCATCTCTAAATTTTGTAGCATCCTCAAATTTTAGTTGCTCTCTAGCAAGAGCTCTTTTCACACATGCGCCTGCTCCATCGTGTTCTCTCTTACCATGACCAGCTTCAAAAAAATTCACATGTGCTGGATATTATTTTCCTTATGAACTCTACATAACCAATAAAACATTCTAGCATTTTTGAATTGACCCGTGCAATTATCCAACCATATGAGATGTTCTCTCATTTGAATTCCTCTCTCTTTTAATTTTTTATAAAATATATCAAAAAAATATTGAACAAACTCAGATGAATGTAATCGATTATCACTTACATAAAAAAGGTACACTCTCAAAAAATTTCTATTATCTTCTCTACTATCATTTGCATGTCTATAAACAATATGAACAAATATAGCTACTTGCACTGAATTATAATACCATGATTGAATTTCTTCTTTTGGAGCAAGAGTATAATTTTCAGCAAAGTCAACAACTAACAATATAGTTCCAATTGGGAATGTATTTTTAAATAAATGAAATTGATTATCAAGACAATGAGTATATTGAGAGTAATGCAAATAGATTTCCACAATCCATATGAAATTAATTCTTGCTACTTTTGGATTTGCATACTGAGAGTGTTGAACATATTTAGGTACAATCTTATCTTTAAATTCTTTAAAATAATTCATGCACACTAAATTTTTCCACAATTAGCTTACAATGTTTTCTAGTTTTTCGAGCTTTTAAAGAATACTCAACATTTTTAAATTTTTTTACATCCACTAATTGTTGTCCAAATTCATCTAAACTACTTTCATGCATACATTCTCCTAATAATGAAAAGTTACCACATCTATCACATTCTCCAAAAATACATGCTTTTAAATAAAATAAGTTTCCATTAGAGGGTTCACAAGACAAACCTGCTATAAAATATTTGATTCTTTTAGGTAGCATATTAATACCACAAATGTCTTGCATAATTTGGTTAGCATGCAAAGTGCATCTTATATATCGAAAACTATCAAATAATAATAATGAATTTGTACATGAGTCTTACAACAACAAGAGATTTGTTGCTTATTAATTATAACATACCAAGGTTTACACTTTTTGAATGATCTTTGAATTATGTTAATATTCAATGGTAAGATTGAATCATCTTTTTTTTTATATATAATTTAGTTTAAGTCATATCTAAGAGATGCTTTGGATGAGGTTCATGAATTTTGGAACCCACTCTTAATTTTAAGACATCTCTAATGTCAGGTGATACTCTTGTATTATCATGCCAATTTTTTTTGATTAAAGATTTAATTTCATTAGTTAATTTCATGTTTGATCTTAGGAGTCTACCACCAAAACTCCAACATTGAGTAATTGGATCCTTTTCAATACTTTCTCTTCTTTTAGCAGCTCTTATCACAGTTTTAGGATTTACTTTTATACATTTACTAATATTACTTAACATTATTTTATTTGAAGTTTCCTTATTAACTAGAGTAGTTGTTATTGCATGACGAGCCGTATTCTTATCTTTAGATCAACTTTTCTTACCTATAAAATCAATAACCTTAGCAACACTAGATATGACTTGTTCTACTGAATCATCTTTCTTTTTGGTTTTACAAAAATACATAATTTTTTCATCACTTTTCTCACTTTTGACATTCTCATCAATTGCACCATGAGTTGACATTGGAATCCTAATTTATTTCTATAATTTTTTTTAAAATATATTCTACTTCCATAAGTTCTAATTTGTCTCCAAGAAACTTTGCCACAAAGGTTATCTAGCACATTCTTTTCAATTGTAAAAAAAAAAATTTCACCTTCATCCATACAAAGGGTTTCATTTTCATTCATGCAAGGGTTTCATTTTCATTTTCAAACATAAACATGATTTCATTCTCATTTTCATCAATATGAGGGATTTCATTCTCTTTTTCATTCTCATAGGATATAATTTCATCATTTTTTGTTTTTGCATTGTTTTAACCCTAGAATTATTGATATCATCAATGGCATATCCAGCTTCATCTAAACAACCAAGATCAATATTATCAAGACTTGGGTTTGAAAACATACTTGGATAGATTGTTTGAATAGGTGCATTTTCCATATCATTGGGAGGTTGATTTGAAGACATACCCGAAGTTGTTTGCATAGGCACTATTTCCATATCATTCAAAGTTGAAGTTGAAGGCATAGTTGGGTTTGTCTCTATAATTGCATTTTCTTCTATATTCACCATCTCCACATTTGCATTATCTACAATCATTTCATCATTCATGGTTTCCTCTTCAACATTCATGGAACTAGATGCATCCAAATTTTTCATTTGACGAATCCTTTCTCTTCTATCCCTTTGTCTTTTTGCCTCCATTTATTTATTTGCTTGAATTTCTTCAAGTGTCATTAACTTTCTACATTTTTTTTTGTCTTTGCTTTAATCCCATGGTTACCAAACCCTCTTTGATGAAAAAAAATGATTCAGGTAACCTATTTTCAAATTTCCATCTCCTTCAAATATTCAAATAAAACTATGTAGTATGAAGATCCTTTCTTCTATAAACTTTGAAGTACAAAAACATCATGAATACATCCAAAACTTCTCTTTCTCCAAATCTTCTTGTAAAATGTTCTTATATTTGATTCCACTTCAAAAAATTCAATCTGCACTTGTCTCTTCCAACAATTTGAATAGAATATTTCCTGCACAAGACAAATTTGCAATAAAAAATGCAAAAAATGGCATTTTCAAACCATACTACAGAAAAGGAATGTTGCAGAAAAAACATGTTTTATCAGTATTTTCCAAATTAGGAAACAACGAATATATAACAAACACGTACACATTATATTTTAAGAAGGTGTACACATTACCTTTACCCAATGGGTAAATAGATAATGAGTATGCACTATGAAACATGTACGCATTTCATTTTAGTAACATGTACACCTTATTAAAAATTGAATTCCCAACCCACATGTAGCCTTGGTTTTAGGCTCTGGAAAGGCTTGGTGATCCGAGCCTTAAAGCCTTTGACCTACATCTAAAAAACTAAAGTAGATTGAAGAAGAATGTCCAACTTTGAGTTGATGAATTTTTTTCTACATCAATCTATAAAATTAAAACCCATTAGAGAACACGATGCCTAGTTTCCAAATATATAATTTTTATTAAGATTGGATTATGTTTGTTATTTTTTAATTAATTTCTAAGAAAATTAGTCCTTAAACTTGAAATATTAGACTTTTTTGTTTTTTAATAACTTTTTTTTGGTTAAGTTTCTTGTAAAAAAATATATGGCGTCAATCTTCAGACAATTCTCTACACAATGAAAAAAAAATATTCAAAAAATGTTTAGTTTAGGTCCAATTATGTTGTCATACACATTGATTATTAAAAACAACAATTAAGGCCAATATAAATTCAATAAAAAAATATTCAAAATGGTTGTAAGTATGAGCTAGTTTGGTGGTGTTGTCATTGATGTCAACACTGTTCATTATGTTGCAGATTGTACATGTATGGTTGAGACACTATTGAGATGTTGTGAGTACATGGAGATATCTTTATGGTGTTGCAGATATGTTGGTTTGATGAGTTTCCAAGTGATTTTGAGAAAATTAATAGAGAAAAGAAGTTAGAGTGATGAAAATGTTCAAAATGTGCTCTGCATTTCTCTTGTGTTGATCCTATGTCTGTGAGGTTGTGGAGTTTTAATTAAGGTGATTTAATGGTGATATATGTTGAGTTTCAGCTTCTAGTGAGATGATACATGAAAGTTGTGTCCACCGGTATGTGTGCTCTACCAACGGAGTTAGTGTTCTATGCACTGAGAGAAATATGTTTGCTCTGCAGTCCTCTGCTATTTCATTTTAGATCTTGTAGGTGTGGGATATGATTTGTGAAGGTCTTTCCTATGTTTTGGTGAAGAGGTTTGAAGTTTGGTGATCCAAAAATCATGTTTCAATATTTCATTATGTGTCTACATAGTCTGGATAGACTAGTGAAAGAAATCTGTTGTTTTTGCTACAGATGTATCCAAAAGGTTTTGAGATGTATTCTCATGTATAATGAAGTGTGTAGTGGCATCCGCATGTCATCTTCTTATTGGGAAGCATGTGCATCAATGTTTACCTGTGTTTTCATTAGGTTTGGCTGAACTAGTGTTTACACTTCATTCTAAGAAAAAAATTTAATTGAGGAAGCATGTAGAAGATTCAAGAAAATAATTTTATTGGTCCACTCTTATTCCTTTCCACTATGGGAATTTTGAGTTGCTGACCTCATTTAAATTTATGAAATGGTGTTTTGTGGCTGACCTTGGTAAATGTCTCTAAGGTTTAGAATAGTATAAAAGCAAGTTGAATTGTGAAGAGTTGTATGACAATGTGATGCAAAGTGATGAAAGTGTACCACAAATCATAAGAGAAAAAGTGAGTGTGAGAGAGTTGAGTTAGTAGTTTTTAGTAAGCTAAAGGTTTATGTAATCCTCTAAATGTGCTTTAATTGCAGTGGTGGATCTTTTTTTCTCTTTTGTATCTGTACGCAGTGAGCCTCCTTATTGGACAGTGAGTCCTTTGTAGGAAGTGAGCCTTTGTACTTGGACAGCGAGTCCTCTTTTGGGAAGTGAGCCTTTGTATTTAGTTTATAATTTTTATATTGTGAGTTAACCCTCACTGTGGTTTTTCCCTTATTGGGTTTTCCACGTAAAAATATGGTGTTCATTGTGTTGATTTACTTTTTGTTATTTATGTTTTATGCTCATATTTTTTTAACAAAATAGTGTGGTTGAATATTTGATAAGTGATAAAGTTTTAAGTTTGAATTTGTGTAACAACTAATTCACCCCCCTCTCAGTTGTCCTATGCCTATTTAAAAATTGGTATCAAAGCTTGTGGTTCCTTATGTAGAGCTTAACTTCGTCAGGAAGATCTGATGACACACAAATTGGCAATCACTATGTTTGATGGAACTGACTACAATGACTGGAAGGGGCAGATGAGAGGATACATTATCTCTCTTGGTTTCAAGACCTGGAAGGATGTTAAGAATAAGTATACACTTCCATCTAGTGGTGTTAATTCTACAGATGATATCTCTATTTATGAAGAAAATGAGAAGGAAAATTATGTGATTTGTAGTGGTTTATCTAAAAATGAGTGAGTCAAGGTTAATTCTTTGGATACTGCATATGAAGTTTGGAAGAAGTTGGAAGACATGTATGAAGGAAATGAAAAGGTGAAATTGACAAAGAGGCTGGCGACAAAGAATTGATTTGTGGACCTGAAGATGGAAGATGCTAAATAATTTACAAGTTTCTTTTAGAGATTTGAAGTAGCAGTAAATGAAGTTATAAATCAAGGAGGAAAACTAGCAGATGAAGATATAATCGAGAATATCCTGATCACTTTACCGAATTGTTACAGTGACATGATTTCTATTATTGAAGAAATGTATAATCCTAAGTACATTCTGGAAGAGTTGTTCAACACCTTGCAAGCATTTGAGATAAGAAAGTTTTAAAAAGATGAAAAGACAAAAGAGAAGACAAAAATGACATTTAAGGCTTTGAAGATTGAAGAACTAGATAGTGATGATGAAGAGTTGGAAGCAAACTTCACCAAGAAATTGAAGGAAGGTACCAAAAAATATAAAGGTATGTTACCCTTTAAATGCTTTAGTTGTGGTAACATTGGTCATTATGCTTTGAGATGTCCAAATAGGGCTACACATAAAAAGAAAAAGGATTATAAGGATAAGGATAGGAAAGATAAGAAGTATAAGAAGCTATACTATGTTAAGGAAGAGACAAGTATTTTTGATGATGAAGTTGTACACAAGTTTTGTGGATGAAGCAGATTATGAAAGACATTAATGTGGTATGTGATGAGCCTATTCCCATTTTCTATGATAATACCAATGCAATAAACATTTCAAAGAACCTAGTTATGCATTCAAGAATGAAGCACGTATCTATGAAGTATCATTTTTTGAGAGAAAAGTGTTGGAGAATGAAGTCAAATTGGAGTATGTGACAACAAAAGAACAAATTACAAACATATTTGCTAAGGCTCTTCTAAAGGATAGTTTTGAGCATCTTAGGGAGATTTTGGGGGTCTTTGGCCCTCCTAACTAGGTGCACATGAAGGTGCATCAATCTAGTAAATTCACAGATTCTTCATTTATTTGGATTGATTGTTGGGTCTACTCCTCGAGGGGTAGAAAAAGGGTTTTCATTGTTGTAGTATGAGTGTACTCCTAAGGGGGAGTAATTAGAGCAGTTGTTAATTACCATTGATGTCAAAGGGGGATAAAAGGTTATGTGTTGCCATCAATGAAAAAGGGGGAGATTGCTACAAGTATGAGCTAGTTTGGTGGTGTTGTCATTGATGTCAACACTATTCAATATGTTGTAGATTGTACATGTATGGTTGAGACACTATTGAGATGTTGTGAGTATGTGGAGATATCTTTATGGTGTTGTAAATATGTTGGTTTGATGAGTTTCTAATTGATTTCAAGAAAATTAATAGAGAAAAGAAGCTAGAGTGATGAAAATGTTTAGAATGTGCTCCAGTATGTGCTCCACATTTCTCCTATGTTGATCCTATGCCTGTGAGGTTGTGAAGTTTTAATTAAGGTGATTTAATGGTGATATATGTTGAGTTTTAGCTTCTGGTGAGATGGTACGTGAAAGTTGTGTCCACTAGTATGTGTGCTCTACTGATAGAGTCAGTGTTCTATGGACTGGGAGAAATATGTTTGCTCCGTAGTCCTTTGCTAATTTGTTTTATATTTTGTAGATCTAGGATATGATTTGTGAAGGTTTTTCCTATGCTATGGTGAAGAGGTTTGAAGTTTGGTGATCCAAAAATAATGTTTCAGTATTTCAGTGTGTGTCTGCACAGTCCAGATAGATTGGTGAAAGAAATTCAGTGATTGAAGCCTATTGTTTTTGCTGCCTTTGTATCTAGAAGATTTTGAGATGTATTCTCATGTATAATGAAGTGTGTTTTGGCGTCTGCGTGCCATCTTCTTATTAGGAAGTGTGTGCATCAATGTTTACCTATGTTTTCATTAGGTTTGGCCAACTTTGTGTTTACACTTCATTCTAAGAACAAAATTTAATTAAGGAAGTGTGTAGAAGATTCAGGAAAATAATTTTATTGGTCCACTCTTATTCCTTTCCACCATGCGAATTTTGAGTTGCTGGCCTAATTTAAATTTATGAAATGGTATTTTGTGGCCAAACTTGGTAAATGTATCTAAGGTTGGAAATAGTATAAAATCAAGTTGAATTGTGAAGAGTTGTATGACAGTGTGATGCAAAGTGATGAAAGTGTGCCACAAATCATAAGAACAAAAGTGAGTGTGAGAGAGTTGAGTTAGTAGTTTTTCAGTAAGCTAAAAGTTTCTATAATCCTATGAATGTGCTTTAATTGTAGTAGTGGATCTTTTTTTCTCTTTTGTACCTATATGCAGTGAGCCTCCTTGTTGGACAGTGAGTCCTTTGTAGGCAGTGAGCTTTTGTACTTGGACAATGAGTCCTCTTTTGGGTAGTGAGCCTTTGTAATTAGTTTATCATTTTTATATTGTGAGTTAACCCTCACTGTGGTTTTTCCCTTATTTGGTTTTCCACCTAAAAATTTGGTGTTCATTGTGTTTATTTACTTGTTATTTATGTTTCATGCTCATATTTAATAACAAAATAGTGTGGTTGAAGATTTGATAAGTGATAAAGTTTTAAGTTTGAATTTGTGACAACTGATTCACCCCCCTCTTAGTTGTCCTATGCTTGTTTAACAAAAAAAATGCCTCATCAATCTTCATATTTTTAGCTCTCTTTCCACAAAAGGAATTAGCAAAATACTTTTATTTGGGTCAAAAAGTGGTGTTTGTACATGTGCATGGTATGGTAAAAAAGCAAAGACTTTTAAAAGTGGTTTTTATAGATCCCCATCAAAATTTAATTTCTATAATATGGGTATTTGAATAATTTACATATTTGGAAACTAGATTCAAAATGCTAAACTTCATATTACTAACTTTTTTTAAGATTCATATTACTTCATATAGTCCAAGTATGATAAATTCTAGAAAACAACAAAAACACTTCCACTTTTTGAGCTTTTTGTGGACCCAACTTCTTAGATCAACCCTTAAATTATATACAATACAATTTTATATATATATATATAATAGTATATATTTGCTACATAATGATTATTATATATTATATTCCAGAATACAAAATATTAAATATAATTATGAAATTATCATAATTAATAATTAATATATTTCTATATAGATCAAATGAAATTAATTTATAAAAAAATTCATAGTTGAATTGATCTTTGGATAGGTTAGGAAAAATAAATCTACATGTATGTTAATATAAAATAAAATTATAAATATAATAATATTAATAATAATAATACTAATATATAAACAATATCTTTTTAAAAATGACCGACCAATTGACCTCATGTACTACACAAATGTATGCAAAAATAAACCACATTTTTCCTTAATTGACCTTCCCCCTCTTCGGCCTACCCATTGCACACCAAGGTGTGATCGCTAGTTTACTCATGAGCTCATTCCCACTGCTCTTACTTGTTAACACCCCTTGGTATTCCTTTTCATGAGCTTCTAACTTATTTTTCATATCTTTTACATTAATCTTTGAAGCAACTACTCCCTCATTAGCCCTTAGGACAACAACATCCATTTCTTGGATAGATTTTTTAATGTCTTTGATACTTTTATGTAGCTTTGTAACCACTTTTTTCTCAGTTTTGAGAGTTTCTTTCTGATTAGAGAATACAAATGTTTCTTTTTAATAAATTGTTTACAAAACTTGTCTAATTTTTCACATAGGACTTTCATGTTTCCACCCAATTGATTCTTTTTTTTTGGATTGACATCTGGATGATCCCACAATAGTGGGTTACAAATCTAGTGATGAACAAGAATTGTCTAGATGAGATATTTTTTAATGGATGGGTTCACTCGAATGTCCCCTTTGTTCGAACACATAAAGGTGTTTGTTTGAACACATAAAGGTGTTTTTTTGAACACATAAAGGTGTTTGTTTGAACACATAAAGGTGTTCACTCCACATTCGAATGAACCCCCTTTCCCTATAGGGTTCATTTGAACCCTCCTTTAGTCAAATTTTTTATTAATAAAATAATGGGTTTGAGTGAACCCTTGTTCATTCAAACCTTTTTTTAAATGTTGTTTTTAGAAAGAGTTTTTAACTATAAAAAATGATTTTCTATTGTCTTTTTTGATAGCAATTGTTAAACCCTAGGAGAGTGACGAGATGAACCCCAAGAGAGAAAAATCACAGTCCACATCACCCCTTCCATGACATCGCCTTTGCATCCAGGTTCCATAATACTTATCTCTTCTCAGTATTTCTTTTGGGTTTTTCATTTTGTTTGTATTTCTTTCAAGTTTTGCAAAAAAAATTTGTATTATGTGAAAATCTATTTGTATAATACTCTCGATATATCCCAAAACTATTCTTTGTTCCAAGGAAATTGCTTGCATTACAAACCACTCTCTTATATTTTTATAAAAGTTTTCTTTCTAAAAAGTTGCTTGAAATGAATGAAAATTAGAAATTGGTTAAAGGGTAGGATGGACTCCAACAATGCTACTTTTGGTCTCAAAATTTCAATGGTGGTAGATTATAAGGGACTTAATATTGATATTAGTAATTGTCAATTTTGAAATAATCCTTGCTAACTTAAGGCTACAACATAGGGCTTATAAGACCCATGCTAAATGATACTTAAATAACCTATTAGAATCATGCTATAGAACTAGGTGATGATATTTATTGTTATGTTTATATGCTTTTATATATATCATGCTCATGTATATGTATATTATGATGTATAATGATTATTCTTATGATTTCTATCTCACAGGGCTTGTGGTAGATCTTGAGGACCTCTTCTGATGCATGACTGTTGAAACAATGCCACCCCATCCTATAGATGAGGCTACTATCCCAGAGTACATGCCCCCACAGTTCATGGTTTAATGCATGGACCTATTCGAGTCTTATGTGATGCTCAAGGGAGGATTTGATAGCACATCTAGGCACACTGATCGAGATAAGGGTCAAGTATGAGCATTGGAGGTGGATTTGGAGGAGTCTCAAGCAACTAAAAGATTTAAGAGAGAGGTTATCTTACACTCAGAGGTCAAGTGGCTATAGAGAGAGAGTGTTAGACTCCAAGTAGATAGAGACTGTGTAGAGCGAGAGCATGTGGATGCATTGGTATGTGAAGGTGAAGCACACAAGGCACTATGGGATATGCGGGAGATGGCTACCATGAGTAGATCTTGATCACACACCACTGTCTCTTGATGGGTGTGCACACCATATCCTGAGGGATCTAGTGGTCATAGGCCATAGTGACACTATGCTATTGATGAGATGTATTTAAAATTATATATATATATATAATCATCTTTGAATTTTATATTTATATGTTAGATGGCAATGAGATTTATTAAATAATCTTTGTTAGACCATTCAATAAATATCTCCATGATCTAACATGTCTTTTCATAAGCTTTCTTAGATTTATGATGTAGTATGTTATGATAAATTAAATGCAAATAAGGATTTAATCCAAGGTAACATAAATTTTTAAGATTTGAATAACATGATACCTAAAGTAAGAACCCAAAACAAAATTGGACTCACTACTCTATTATTCAAGACACAAAGAACTATGTGTCAGGAATGAAGCAAGCACGACAGACAATGACATACTACTATTAACTCTAGCAACATTGCTTTAAAACTCATCCTATTCAGAAAGGCTAGGTATAATACTGATGCAAATGCATGGCACCAAATCATCTTTGTTGAATGAATGAGGGATGACATCATTATTATAACTTCGTTGAATTTTATTATGGTAACCTTGAAGATGTTCGAGGGTATTGATGCACCTTTCTTTGAGGATTTAAAGTTGGTGTAATCGTTGTTCCCTATAAGTGTTGTCATCAATTAGCCCTTGAGGATAAATTCTTAAGGAGGGAATCTCTAACTCCAAGGGCGTAATTGCCTCAACACCATAAACAAGGTTGTAAGGTGTGTTTCCTGTTGATGTTCTGATACTTGTACAATAAGCCCATAATGCTTATGTTAATTGTGTATGCCAGTATTTATTATGTTTGCTCACTATTTTTCTTAGAATTTGTTCAATATTTTTATTAATTGATTCAACTTGTCCATTAGATTGTGGGTAATAAGGTGTTGAGAATCGATGTTGTATATTAAATGTTTCTAAGAACTTCTTCACATCATTATTCTTAATGATGTCCCATTGTATGAAACTAACGTGGAAGGAAGTCCAAAGTGAGCAATAATGTGTTCCAATATGAAATGACATATTACATTGGCGGTTGTTGAGCACAAGGGAAATGCTTCTACCCATTTCATGAAATAATCTTTTGTTGTGATTATAAATGTATGTCTAGTGGATGAAGGTGGAGCTATTTTTCCAATAATATCCAAACTCCATACCGAGAATGGACAAATGGGAGCTTGTGCATGAAGATTAGAGGTAGGAGCATGAATTAAGTTTTGATGCTCTTGAAATTTATGACATTTCTTAACGTATTCAAAGAAATATTGTTCCATATTTTTCCAATAATATCCTATACGAATTAGCTTTTGAACTATGATCTTCCTCCAAAATCCCCCCCAGAAGCACCTGTATGAGCTTCTTCAAATGTTATAGGGATATTGGATTGTTTAAGACACTTAAGCAAAATGCCATCAAAACACCTCTTATATAAGATGTCCACCGGGATGATATATCTAGATTCAAATTTTTAGATACAAAAGGCAACTATTTTCATTTGTTGACTGACCCCAGGAAGGAGATTACCATCTTTCCGAAATAGAATTAAATATCAATGCATACCATTCACTAGAGTCTTGTATAGTAGTTAATGAACCATTGATTTTTGGCTCCTATGTGCTACTCTAGCTCTTCTAGGGTTTTTCACCTAAAAGGAGAGAGATAGGAGCAAAAATGCTAATGGTTCATTCAAATTAGGATGTGTGCAATTTTTTATAATATAAATGAATTTAACTAAATGCAATTGATTGATTTAAATAAATGAAAATGAATGCAAAACTAAGATTTATGCCTTGTTTCAAAACACAATGTTGTATGCAAACAATGAAGAGCATGAAGAAATAATGTAGAACAAAATGAAATGAGATAAATCTGAGTGCACCTGGGTGAAGTATGATGAGTCTAGAGTATTGTGCATGCTGACTAAAATCACTTATTTTTCATAATGGGACTCAGTCGTCCAATGTGGCGAATAGTTCCTCTTGGTGAAAAAGTATCGAAAGTAGGTTTCTATCTGTTGGGATCTGGAATCTGACAAAATTCAGATTTTTAGTCCTAAGGTGGGACTCATTTGGAATCGGTGGAAAATCAATCCTCTCCCAATTTTTTGTAAAATCAAGAGACAACTTTGCAACACCAGATCTGGAAATCACTGATTGTTGGGTTGCCCAAATCAATTCTACAGGAAACAAACATAAAAATTTCTCCAAGCTTGAAATACACTTGAGTTGACTTGAAGCACCTAGTTGACTTGTAAACCAATCTTCTACACCTAAAAGCTTGTCAAATATGCACACAAGAGGCTACAAACAAGCATGTAATAGGGGAAAAATGGTTGAGGGTTAGTGAATAGGGGTTTTCCTTGGTCAAACCAAACTTGTGGTAATCAAACCCTTAATGAAATAATGAAATAAAAGAGAATGATAAACTACTAATAGGAAAATTCTACCAACTTACCAGACTCTTGATGATGCAAGTATGAAGTAGTGTCAATAGATGCTTCAAAGTGCTTGAATTGACGTTGAAAGATGATTGAATGCTTGAATGAGATGTGTTGGAGATGTAAAATACGGTGAAAATCATTTATGTATACAATCTTGTGCCTTAGTTACCTATTCATACCTCATCATAGGCCGACATCAAGTGTTTTTTAATAAAATCTTGAAAGGAAATTTAAAATATTTTGAATTTGGGGCCAACTGGGACTCATTCGTCACCCATGGCAAATGGGTCCCACCTAGGACTTGAAAACATGTGTCAGGATATATATTGCATTTAATGTTGTTTGTTAAGATAATACTCAAAAATACACTTAATTACAGCTTATGAGGGCATAAAGGGACCAAATAAAGCATGGGAAAGGGATAAATAGTGAAGATATGCTGAGAAAAGCATGAAATCTTGTTACAAGACTTTACAACACTTCAAAATAGGACTTGTTTAGTGATGAAAAGGTAATTTTTAGGTGAATTTCAATTAATAGAGTCTAAAAGAATGTGGAAATCTTACAACACTTCACAACACCTTCACAAGACATCATTCTTTAAATTTTAGTACCTAAATAAGTATGTTCAAGCCATGTTACAACATAAAACCAAAGCAAAATATATCAAACACCATGAAACAAGACCTAAAAGGCCATGAAAATGACAAGGGGCCATTTTTCTATGACATAGTTAACAACGCTTCTTTAACCTTTTCATCTATTGCTGGTTCTTTATTTATATTGACAATGAATGTGAAATTAGTTGAGGTGTCATCAAGAGATATAAGGAAAGCTACACTTTCCATTGCATCCACATGTCGATTATCCTTTCGTGGGATGTTATCAATGGTATATGACTCAAAATTATCTAAAAGAGTCATCATGAGATCCTTATATTTTGATAACTTGTCATGCTTTGCTTGATATGTTCCATTTATTTGCTTAATGATTAATTGCAAGTCACCAAATATCTTAATATTTTAGGCTCCTAACATGAGACCTATGTGTATTCCAGTAATTAAAGCTTCATACTCAGCTGTGTTATTTGTGCATAGGAAGTTTAATCGGTATGACAAAGAAATAGGCTTTCCAAAAGGCAAGATTAATATTAGCCCTACTTGGGAGCCTGTTCTACATTTTGAACCATCAAAGTATAATCCCCATGTCTCAAATTTGATTGTTAACACATTCTCATCAGGGAAGGAGTCTTTGTTTTGTGTTTCTATTGGTGAAGGAGCTTTGGCTAAATGGTCAGTTAAGGCTTGTCCCTTGATTTCTTTTGTGTGAAAAATTTAAGATCAAATTAAGTTAACATCATAACCCATTTTGCAAGGCATCCTGATAAATCAGTTTTATTAAAGAGATGTTTTAAAGGATCAAACTTGGTTACCACCTGCAATTGGGCATTAAGAAAGTAATGTCTCAACTTACTAGTGGAAAACACAAGAGCTAGGAATTGTTTCTCTAAAGGAGTGTATGAGGTTTTGTAATCAATCAACATTCGACTAATGTAGTAAACAAGATTCTCTTTATCATTATCCGCTTTTTGAGCCAACATTGCTGTGAGAGAAAGGGTTGATGTTGATGTATAAAGAATAAAAGGTTTATCTTGAATTGTTGGTTGTAATATCGATGGATTAGAGAGGTATTCAATTAAGTCTTGAAACACTTATTGACATTCTTCATTCCACTTAAAGTCCACTTCCTTTTTAAGAAGTTGAGTTAAGGTATAATCTACCAATGATGCAACAAAGTGATAAATAGCTTGAATCTTTCCTTGCAAGCTACATAGTTGTGATATATTTCTAGGAGGCATGTTTATGATAGCATAAATTTTCTTTGTTTAAACCTCAATTCCTCTATGTGAGATGAATCCTAGGAGTTTGCCACTCTCAACTCCAAAGACACATTTTTTTGGATGTAATCTCATATTGTACTTGTGAATGCATTCAAAGATTTGTCGAAGGATTTTAACATTTTCTTCACGATTTGTAGATTTCACTAAGATGTCATCAACATAGTCTTCCAAGATTTTATGATGTAATCATGAAATATCAAAGTCATAGCTTGTTGATATGTTGCATCAACATTATTTAATCCAAAAGGCATTACAACCCAACAAAATATTCCCCAAGGTGTTGTAAATGCTATCTTATATTGATCTTGAGGATTAATGAAAATATGATTATATCCTAAAAAACCATCCATGAATTACAAGAGAGTGTGGCCCACGATTGCAACTATCATATCAATATTAGGAAGGGGAAAGTCATATTTTAAAGATGATTTGTTCAAGTCTCTAAAGTTTGTACACGTCCTAATATGATTATCAGTTTAGCCACCGCTACAATGTTTGAGATCCATGGTGAATAATCAATAGGTCGTATAAAGCAAACTTCAAGGAGTTTTTCAATCTCCACTTTAACCAACAAAGCTATCTTAGGGTTCATCTTTCTTATTTTTTATCTTACCAGTTTAGCATTTTTTTCAAGAACTATGATATGTGTCACAATAGTAGGATCTATGCCAAGCATATCCAAATAAGTCCAAGCAAAGATTTCATGAAAATATTGTAACAATGTTGCATGATTATCTTATTCTTTCCAATCAAGAAATTTCCCTATTTGAATTACTTTATCCTCTTTAGATGTGTCTATTGGTATGTTTATTGTGTCTCCAAAAAGAAATGAACTTCGATCATTTGATGGTTGTTCTTCTTTATTTTGTCCATTGTTACTTATCTTCTTATCAATAATGTCACAACCTTATTGTGCACTATTATCACCAAAGCCTCCTAGAAATTTCTCTATACTTTTATTGTTTACAAAATGTTTAAGATTAAACTAATTGCTTGTTGTATCTATCAATTCAAGATGTTTCAATGCAAGAGTTTTTTTAGGAATGTGCTTTGAGATATGATTGATGCTAAGTGAAGGCTTGATGCTTTTAAAGGACAATATCCAAGACCTCTTATGTAATCTTATTAGTAGGGTTCTATAGGAACATGAATGCCTTGTTCATTTGCACCACATCCTTTTCCACTATAGCCTATTTGTTTCATAAGCTCATAACCTTTTCTGTAGAGCTTCTTCATCTCTTTCAAATTCAATGGTGGCTCATAATTGTTTGTATCAAAAGCAGTTGTGTAATTGTTTCGTGTTGAAAATTTTCCTTGTGTAAGCTCTTGTTGTGTTGAAATTATTGTTTTACCTTTTTTTTCTTCATTATTGTTATTGATGTTGTATTATCCCAAGAAGGAAGGTGTGCAATTCAACGAACCTGTCATCTTCCAACAATTTTTATGTTGTTTCAATCACTTGTTGTGTAGTTGTTAAGGGTTCTATCTTTGAGGTTGGAATTAATGTTTTCAGAGGACTTGGTGTTCCTTTTTCTGATTATAAGCAACTTTCAACCTCAAGATTAATTTCCACTTTGTACACCTTATTATTGTAAACATACTTCATTATGTGGTGAAGAGTTGAAGGCACAACATACATCTCATGAATCCGTGATCTTCCTAAAAGAAGGTTATAGGAAAGATCATGAGGCATAACATGAATAGGAGTTTGTAAGGTACCCTTTCCAACTATACTAGGTAAAGTGATCACTCCAAGCGGTTGCTTTCCTAAATTATTAAATCCTCAAATTGATAAGGAATTAGGTTGAATTTGTGACTTGTTTATGTGAAGTTTATCCAAAAGAGTTACACTACACACATTAAGAGATGATCCATTATCAACAAGGGTATGCTTAATCCCTACCGTCTTGTGGATAACTATTATGATGAATGCTTCATTTTTCTTTCTCACTTCCAAGGTGGTAACTCATTTTGGTGAAAGGTAATATCGATGTTAACCATATTCATTCCCTGAATAAGAGCTGCTACATCAATGGGATTTGCACTAGGGGGAACCACAAATTGCTGCAAATATGTTTAGAGCATGGTGTGGTAACTAATTGAGGTTTGAATGAGATCCCAAAAGGAAATCCTAGCGGGAGTATTCTTAAGTTGTTCCACAAGATCATACGCCTTGCCACTATGCAATGGTAAACAAGGAGCACTAGGCAATATAGGATTAGACAATGGTAAAAAAATGAGATTAGGTTGAGGTTGTCTATTATTAATTGTGTTATATGTATGAGAAATAATATAACTTGATTGATGTGACACATTTTTCTTATCTGATTCAAGGATAAGGATAGGTTTGTTTGTAGGTTGAGGTTTGTTTGGAGGTGGATAAAAGATAAGTTAAGGTTGAATGAAATTTAATTCTCTTTGTTTAGGTTTGTTTGAACAATCCTTAGTGGTTGATCCTTGCAAGATGAAGTCCTCAAGATATTCATCTAACATATGAAAGTAATCACAACTAAAAGGCTTGAAGGTTATGCTAACTTAGAAAAAGGGTTTTGACATACTAACCATAAATGTATGCTTGTTTAGATTTAATGTTTTTGGTTTTTTATTTTCTAATGAATGTAAAATGAAGTCTACATCTAATAAAATGAAAGTGCAATAATCTGTCTTTATTAATAAATTGTAAACATGAACTATGAAATTGTATGAAATAGTAGATTGACAGACTAAAACAACAAAATAACTATAGCAAACAAAAGTACAAAAATTCATTGTTTAACCTTGAAAATTGCAACCTCAAACTCCATAGGGACTAAGATGCCAACAAGGGCGTCTTTGTCTTGATGATGAAATTTGGAGGTTCCAAAAACTGGAAAGGAAAGGAAGCAACCCGAAAAGGGTTTTGAGTAAAAAAACCATAAAGGGACTAAGACGCCAATAAGGGCATTTTAGTCTCAATAGAGGTTTTTTAGAAAAATAAATAAATTTTGGATTGATGATAGTGTTTCTAGATTTCCTACTTAGAGGCTTGATGCTTAGAAATAGAAAAGTGTGAAAATGAATGCAAGGTTAGATGAATTTTTTTTCAATTTTTAAATGCAATAACAATGATCCTAAATGCAACTAGGATAATTAACAATGCACTTTTTAGTTTTTCAATGAGATAAGATGATGCAAGAAATAAAAAATGCAACCTATATACACTCTCACTAATGCAAATGTGATAAACCCTAGATGTACTTTCACTAGTGCAATATGTAATGCAAGAATGAATGCAAGCTAGATCTAGGACCTTAGTGGACTCCAAATTAGAAAATGAATGCCCAAAATGTTGGGTTCACCAAAATGAACTGTTGGAAAAATTGTTGGGAAAGGGACTCACAATACAAGAAAGGAAACTGTTAGAACTGTAAAATTTGATGATTTTACATGTTGATTTTACTCATATATTTCCAGTTCGGTCCTACCGTGTGTATATTTCACCCATTTTTGACATATGGTCCCATAAATGCCATCGGGTATGCATTATTCATATCATGGTCTATATAAGCATAAGTTCATGATTGTCCTCCTGACCCATCGAGTATTCTTGTTAAAAGGAGTCTGTGTTGCCTATCAACAAGACTCCTTTTATGTCATGGTGATTGGATTTTACATGCAGACAACTTTCGGCAGGACTTCTTCATGGTTTCGGCGACAGAGGATATGCATCTCGGCGGGAGTTTGGTCTTCAGAATATTGTTTCACCGAGTACTTTATGTCTTGCGGACTGACATGTATGGATATACATTGGTGAAAGTTAAAGTTTGTGGCATGTGGTCTTGGCGAGTGTGAATTGTCTTACCGACCAGTGGTGGAAGGATTGACTTGTTGGTGAGAGTTGGGGCATTGATATAAAGTCTTGGCGAGACCATCGGGTCTTGCCAACAAAGTCTAATGAGTCGCTTTCAGTGAGGGGTTGGTATTGTCTCATCGAGATGAAGGTGTGAGTTCAGGGTGTTTCGGTATGACATAGTATAATCCACAAAGCGTCTCCCTAACTATGCATTGTCTTGGTGAAGGCGAGTGAATGATACATCTCGGCATGAGTGTGCTTTTGTCTCGACAACTCAATATGGATGAATACTTTCAGTATAACAAAGGGTGTTCTATGAGATTTCCCCCTAATTCTGATAAGTCACAGCAACACACAAGAAGTAAAAGGGCACATATCGATGGAACATAATATAATCTGCAAGTGGTCTTCCCGAATAGAATGATACAATGATACATGAGAAATGGTAGAATGCATCTTAGGGAAACATAATGTGATCGATATGATATCTTCCTGACATCACAGTGTCACGGTGAAGCACAGGGAACATAGGGATGATTGATGTTATATTTTCCTTTGGCATACTTACCACGATATCTTGGCGACTGTTCCAATGACAATTATTAAAATTCAAATATTGTGGCTAACATGTGAATGTTCAAATACTATTACAGGCCAACATGAATTAAGCCCGAATTTGGTGGTAGGCCGACCACGGATCTCGATATGATGAGTTTTCTTGATACTGGTGTGTAAATAGACATTTTGTGATTGTAAAATTATTATCAGCTATTAGATTTTCAATATACAATAGGTACATGATGGATACAGTAGAATAAATATTCTCAAATTAGAGAATATGATGCATGTTTTCAAAATGGAGGTATTTATGAAAGTCAATTGATGTTGTTGCACATTTTTGGTGTCAATTATCTATTGAATTTAATGAAAGTATTGCTAAGTTGTCTCCAAGATTGATTCTTTCTGATTGTTTGAATTGACATAACAAGTTTATGTTCAATTCATCAGTGCACATTTGTTGTATATGTGTGGTTAATTGATTGGTTCTTTCAAGCAAAGATTAAATCCTTTTAGTTAATCACAGTAATCAAAGAGATTCATCTGGATTATTAAAGTAGAGCTTAGTAATCACAGTCTTGCATGTTTATACAAGTTGTAAACAAAATATATGCCAGATAATTTGAGTTTTCTCTAGAAGTATTGCTCATCTTAATTTCATTTGACTCCACATACCCAATAAGGCACTGGTCTCTACACTTCATCATTTTGAATTCATTCAGATTCTTTATATCTGTCAATTGAGCATTTTAGATTTAGATCAGAAGATTGTTATTGCTATCAAGTTTGATTTCATTTGTTCACTCCTATCTGCCATATTGGACAAATCACTGTGAGAAAAATAATCATAAGTACATAAATTCTGCATCATTCAGTAAGGTACACCCACCTGGGTCTAGTAGCACCTAAAGAGTAGAAATCCTAAGTCATTTGGATTTGTTTGTTACCCTAAAGCGTATCAAGAGATTAGCAGCCTCTTGAGGCATTCTTCCTACGTTTTTGAGAGCTAACAAATTGGCAACTCTACTGGGGAATACATTTAGAATCAAGGCCTTAATCATAGAGTCTAAAACTTTATACAGACTCTGCTAGGAATTAGAAACATCAAGCATTTTCTCACTTTTAAGAAAGTGAGTGGCAACTCTAACATAAACATTACATTTGTCCAAACATGAATGGAAGAAGATCTCAATATAGGGGAGGTCATTCTAGAGCTCCTACTAGTAATAGTAAATGGACACATAAAGATGATAAGATTGATAGGGGTAAAAGGATAGTTGAAGATATGTCCATGACAAATAAAGACAAAGTAGTGAGTCAACATTGTGAAACTTATGATAGGTATGACACATGGAGAGATAACTCAAGTGAAAATCTTTGTACCCATGAAGAGCAAAGAAATCCTTTTTGTGATCTTCAAAATCAGCCTGAGTTTGATGCTAGACTTGAGGCAAGAGGACTCAGATATCAACAGGAATATGAACAAAGAATGGAAAATAATAAAAACCAGATCAATGAGAATGAACCTTTGACTTATGAGGAAGTTAGTGCATGATGTGAATCTAAGAAAAAGGAGATAGAAGAACTAAAGGATGAATTGCAGAAAGCCCAAGTTACTACTCAAACAGCTGGTTGCCCCCCAAAGTATGTCCTACCTCATAAGCAAGGTGATAATGGCACAGGGCCATCTAATCAATCAGATGCTCCTCAAAATCAAACAAGGAATCATTATAGATAGCCAAACCATCCACCTCATATTCCCATGCAACATACAAATATGTAGCCACCTCATAATCAACATTATGTGCCACACCACCATACACAATTCAATAATCCCATGCACCAATATCAATATCCACCTAACCCTCCCCCTCACCAGTATACAACAATGATCAGACAGTCTGATTTAACATGTTTTCAATTATACCCTTACCCTATGGATAGCAGCTAGAGAGGTATGGTGCCTAATTTTACAGGAAGTAATGCAATTACTACTGAAGACCACTTAAGGAGTTTCAATTCCTTTATTCAAGACTTGGATGTGCCTTATGAGGATCTACATATGAGATTATTCATGATGTCGCTTACTAAAGAGGCCAGAGATTGGTTCAACAGCCTAGCGATAGCCTCTATTGATTCTCTCCAAATATTTCAAGATAGATTCTTGGAGCAATATGGGAATCAAAGTGCACCAAATGCTACTCTTCATGAATTGATGTGAATTCAAAAAAATTAGAATGACTCAATTTTTTATTTCAACCGAAGATTCAACAAGTTGCAGTCTAAGATACCTCCTAGATCAAGGTTGCCAAATTTTGTAGCATTGAGTGTTTATTTGAATGCATTTGATCCTAAGACTGGGTATGAATTGAGAAATTGATTCCCAAGAGATTTGGCTGAAGCTCAGAAGATAGCATTAACAATTGAAAACAATAGAAAGGTTGCTAGTATAATCAATAAAAGAGACAACCCTAGGGATCCTCAACAAAGCAATAAATATTAGTACAGATAGGAGAATGCATACAAGAATGAAAGGACAAGGTTGCATGATATGCCTTATAATACAGATTGGAAGGAAAGAAAACCTATAATAGCTAGGCCTGGAAACAAGGAAACTCCTGATCCATTGAGCAAGAAGGGAACCTATATGGTGAGTAACAATTATTTTTGTGAAGCTTGTGATAAGCCACATTCCCCAGATTATTGTGTTGTATCCCAAAGAATGCAAGAAGAGGGAATGTTGATGGGGAACTGTAGAGATGATCACAAAGTGTATTTAACTTCAAATACTTTTCACCATATTGAGGAAGGCTACTCATCTTCAGAGGATGAAGGTTATGAGTATGATGTTTCAAATCAGAGATACAATGTCCATATGGTTGAGCAGTAGGTCTTTTCTAACTCTAAAGAAGATTATACAGAGCCACATTCTATAGAAATTCCTACTCAATACAGTATGAGGAGACTCACCAAAGAGGAGATAGAGAGACTAACTGTTGTTGCAGTTGAAGAAGCAAAGAGTAAGTACTAGTTGAGAAATAGGACAATGAATGGAAATGAAGGTGTCCCTAGGGGAATATTTATGAAGGATCAAAAGGTGACACAAGGAGATGTGAAAAAAGCAAAAAACAAACAGCATGATAAAAGTGAACATAATTCTATCCAAAAGGAGGAAGTTAAGGAGCTATGCAAACAAATGCAAGAGATTAATCAGAAGGAAGAAAACAAAGGAGAAATGTTAGAACAGAATAAAATGATTAAGGCAAATGGCTCATCTTTTGACTTCACTCAGGCATTATCCTAAGTAAAAATATTTGTTCCTTTACTTGAGATGATGAAAATTAAGGAATACAGAGACAGTGTTGTTCAATTGATAATGAATTTTGAAAATAAAGTAGCTATTAAAGTAGTCAATAGGCAGGAGAAAGTAAATATTCCAAAAGTTTGCTTTAGTGATATATTAACAACTCCCCCATAATTTGATCCTTTTTTCACTACATTGCTTATAAACAACAAACTGCTGAGAAATTGCATGATAGACTCTAGTGCTGCTATAAATATCATGCCAATAGGAGTTATGAAGTAGCTTGGCACGAGAGTTGACACTAATGAGGGGAGGTGCTATGCAATGGATAATAGACCTGTTCCTGTGGTAGGCATTATGAGAGATGTTGAAGTCAAATTGGCTACTTATCCACAGGTGGCTTATAATATAGACATAATAGTAATTGATACCCCTCCTCAGTTTGGGATGCTTTTATCAAGACAGAGGACAACAACAGTTGGGGGAAATATCCAATTTGATTTTTCTTATGCAACTATTCCAGTGAATGGTCAGGTGGTCAAGTTGTATAGAGAGCCAAGAATGAGCTAGGTTGTTGACTGTGTACCTCAAGATCAGATCAATTGTTTATGTGAAGTTGATCTTAGATGTTTTAAAATAGAATTAACCCAGGTGGAATTAGTCAGTGCTGATCTAACTGAAAAGTATGTTGTGCATGATTGCAATGGTGTATGGAAGATGTACTTTGGTGAAGCATGGGAGCCTGAATCGGTTTATTGGCTAGAATCATCAAAACAACATACCTTTGATCAAGTAAATAAATTCATTGATGCCATGGAAGGGATAAGGTATGAGAACACTATCAATGTTGAATCCAATAGTTGTATTTCTGATGAGTATAGAGAAATTGGTCATACACTGCAGCCAATAAAAGATGAGACATGTGCAAGTCAATATGGTTCATATGATTGCCTGCATGAGGAAGACGAGGATATTGAATATCTGTCCTGCATAACAGATTATGACATAGATGGCAGTGTATGTTATGAGGTATCCAGTGAATATGCAGATTGTGAAGATGAATTTGTGGATTTTAATCTACAGCAAGGTGATTCTTGCAATTCTTATGAAGATCAAGATAAAGAGGCAATGGGAAATGTTGATTCATTTGATAGTGAATATTCAATGCCTCTAGCTGCAATTGAAAGCTATGAAGATACACCTGATGATGAGGAAGAGATATTTTCAGACAAAAAAAGTGGTATGTTGAATGATGGAATAAATGATTGTACTGGTAGTGTTTTTGATTTTTCATTCTCCGATGATTTTGGACCTCTTTTTGATGATGACAAAAGTGAAGAATATAACTGTAGTGATGAAAATGTAGAAGCATATTCACTAAGCAGTGAGCAAATTTCAGATTTGCTAACTCTTGAATATCAAAGATATACACATGAAGGTGATCCTGAAGTTCTTTGTCCAACTTACATTTGTTTTGACAGAGAAAGATCTTTGTGTTATGATTCTTATGACTCTCAGTGCATTTCTCAAGTTGATGGTGAAACCTTTGAAGTTGATCAAAGGTCTAATTCCATTCAGGATGAGGTATGTGATTTTGAATTTTCTAACTCATGTGGAGAAGACATTTGTCTGCATACTAAGTATGATAGAGGTCCAGATTCGAGTAATTCATATATGCTTGATATTGAAGATATAAGTCAGAATCCAGTGTTGTATCCAATTGGTATTGTTAAAGAGGTGCAAAAGGTTGCATATTTGTTTGCCTCAAACAACATTGATATGACAGAGTTTTTTGTTTCTCAAGAGAAGTACTTTGATGGTGAATTTTCAATACAGCTGGGAGAATGTTTCACAATTCATAACGGTGAGAGAGATAATATAAAATGTTGTATTTCATATGCATGCATTTTGAATGTTGAAAATAATAGGGGTTTGTCCCATGATGATGAAGAATTTGAACTACAGAATGGTGTATGGATTTTGGGCCAAACCAAGCATGATGATACTCTAAGAACTTGCAATGACAGTGATAGGAAAGATTGCATGAGTATCTTCAAGAAGAATTTGATGAACTCAAGGCAAAACCAGGTATTTGACAGGGGAAGGCCTGGTTTGAGTTTCAGATTGTAACAACTCAGAACAGGTGAAGTTGAAACACAGAGGATTTAGGGTTGCCAGTGCATGGACAACTCTTGCTTGTCCTCTTTAAAATTCTTTTCCATGCACAGTAGTTTAGGGTTTTGGTTCACCTCCATCTTGCATTCATTTTGCATTCATTCCTTCATGCTTCATTTCCATTTCCATTTCCATTATGCCCACTGGTTCATCATTTTGTGTCTGTTCTGCTCACCCAAAGATTCTAGATCCTTGCAATCATCTTACTATCATTCATCCCTAGACGGAGCCACTGTTAGAACTGTCAAAATTTGATGATTTTACATAGTGTTCACATTCATATTTTCCAAATAAGTCCTACCACGGGTACATTTTGCTTGCATTTTGCCCATGTAGCCCCACAAAATCCATCGGGTCATGCATTTTTCACGTTGTGTTCCATATTGGCATAGGTCTATGACTGTCTCCCCGACCCACAGTGTATTTCTGCTAACATATATTTGCTGCAGGCATATCGGCGTGACAATATCAGGGTCTCCCCAATCCGTTTTTCTGACAGACATCTGTGTTGCCTATCGGCAAGACGTTTTTTGTGTCACAACGATCGAAGTTTTCATGTTGGCAGTTATCGGCAAGACGTTCACACGGTTTCAGCGACAAAGGATATTTCAAATTGGCAGGAGTTACGCTGTCGGGATGATGTTTCACCGAATTCAATATGTCTCCCCGACTATGCATGTGGTGGTTCATCGGCAAAGGGTAGGGGTTATCGGCGGAAGGTCTTGGTGATTATCATTTGTCTTACCGACCGGAGGTGGGAGGATCTTATCGGCAAGAGTTGAAAGTCTTCGATGAAATGTCATAGCGAAGTGAGTTTGTCTCACTAACGAAGCACAAAAAGATTTCTTCCAAATGGCTTTCGGTGAGATAAAGTTACCGAGATAAGGTCTCGGCTAGTGACCTTCGGTCTCGCCGACTTTGCACATGGAGTTTCTATCACGAGGCATTTCGATGAGACTAAGATGACTTCGGAATAAGTCTTAGCGAATACATATGGGTCTCACCAATGGAACGTAATGAGAGCCTTTGTCGGTGTGAGATTCACTTTCTTTGGGCGATTTATGGTGGACTCGGAGTGCTTCGATATAACATAATTCAATCTTTGAGAGGTCTCCCTGACATTGATTTGTCTCGCCAATAATACACACAGGAACTCTATCGGTGAGAAAATTTGAATGTCTTGGCAAAGATGAATATAACAAAGGATACTGCTCGGTGTGACTTTTTGATTTCGGTATGTGGTCTTGGCGAGGTACTCGGGGTCTCGCCGAATGGAAAGTAGAGGTGACTTTGTCAGCATGAATATTGGATTATCACAGTGACATATGAGTTAGATGGGAGCTCTCGATGAAGCATAATGAAATCTATATGACATCTCCCTGATGGTCGACGATCACGGCGAAAGCGAATCACAGTGAACACAGGATGATTAGCGATTGAATTGCCTGCGGCATAGTTAACGATATGTCTTGGCGACTGTTCCACTGGTGAAAAACAGAAATTCAAATTCTGTGGCCAACGTGTGAGTTCATAAAACCGTTGCAGGCCAACTTGATTGGAGCCTGAATTCTGTGGACGGTCGACATGGAATTTCAATATGATTTATTTTCTTGATGCTGGTGTATAAATAGGCATTTCATAATTATAAATTGATCATCAGCTATCATTTATTCGATATACAGTAGGCAAATTAGATGGACACAATACAATAGATTTATCAAATTAGAGACTATGGTGCATGTTTTGAAAATGGAGGTATTTATGAAAGTCAATTGATGTTGCTGCACATTTCTAATGTCAATTATCTGTTGAATTCAATAAAAAATACTGCTAAGTTGTCTCCAAGATTGATGTTTTATGGTTGTTTAAATTGACATAACAAGTTTATGTTCTGTTTATCAATGCACATTTGATGTATCTGTGTGATTAATCAATTGGTTCTTTCAAGCAAAGATTAAATCCTTTTAGTTGATCACAGTAATCAGAGAGTTTCATCTGGATTATTAAAGTAGAGCTTAGTAGTTACAGTATTGCATGTTTATACAAGTTGTAAACAGAATATATGCCATATAATTTGAGTTTTCTCCAAAGAGTGTTGCTCATCTTGATTTCATTTGACTCCGAATACCCAATAAGGCACTGGTCTCTGCAATCTCATCATTTGGATTCATTCAGTTTCTTTACATTTGTTTTACATTTGTTAATTGAGCACTTTAGGACTTAGATCAGAAGATTGTTATTGCTATCAAGTTGATTTCATTTGTTCACTTCCATTTGCCATTGTAGACAAATTATTGTGCAAGAAAGATAATCATAAGTCAAGTCTGCTTCATTCAGAAAGGTACACCCACCTAGGTCTGGCAGCACCTGAAGAGTAGAAGGTTGAGTTCTCTTGACCTTGTCTGTTACCCTAAAGCGTATCAAGAGATTGGCAGCCTCTTGAGGCATTCAGCCTACGTTTTTGAGAGCTAACATGATGCACCAAAACGTAGCGAGGAAACCAGTCTAATCGGGTCCAACACACAAGGAGGACAGCGGGGAAAGATGGCTACTCCAGAGCTGCAAAAGCTACCGAAGTTCATGGGGAATGGGTCTGAAGATCCAATACGACACTGTAAGACATGTGAAACTATCTAGATAGCTAGCGGGCAGGATGATCCGGACCAATGGCTGAAAGCCTTTCCAGCGACACTCAGAGATAGTGCCATTGATTGGTACTCTGAATTAGATCAAGCACACAAAGCTACATGGAGATTATTGAAGAAAGCATTTCAAGAGGATTTCAAACTCTTACGAGATGATAGCGAGATTTTCACAAAGATATACAATACTAAGCAGGGAAAGCACGAGAGTGTGCGGACCTACAACCGAAGACTAAAAGATTTGTTGGGGAAATTGGAGGCACAGCCGGTTGACGGATTGAAGAAAAGATGGTTCATCAAGGGCTTGCTTCTGTCATTAAGAAAGAAAATGAAAGTCGTACCTCCTTCATCATATGCTGAAGCATACAATCGGGCGATGGATATAGAAAGTGAAAACAAAACATCCTCCCGAGGGAAAAAGAAGACAGACAACGAGGAGAGTACAGAAGACAGCAATGGTGAATCCAAGACTGTACAAGCACTCAGGAAAGATATGATGCGAATGATGAAAGAATTGAAGGCCGACAAGGAGAGTACGAGAGAAGCCAGAGAACTGTGGTGTATGGACTGCAATGGGGAAGGTCACATAAAAGCGAACTGTCCCAAGAACTTATTCTACGATATCTGCCAAGTGATGGGACATTCCGTCAAGGAATGCCCATACAACTTAAAAGCCAGAAGTGCACAAGTACTCTTTGCGCAGGGAGAACCGTCGACACCGCCAAACACACCACCAAAGCCCCAGTACAATAGCAATGCATCCCCTGGAGGTTATCGGAGCAATAGAAGTCCAAGAAACATGATACAGTACGATGCAAAAGGAAGGCCCATGATCCAATGCAGGAAGTGCAACGAATGGGGCCACTTTGCCAGGGACTGCTAGAATGGTCAAGGTTCGGGAGGGAGATTGTGTAAGTGGTGTGGACCAGGCAATCATGAAGATAACGAATGCCCTAAGCAAAAGGGTATCCACATGCTAGAAGTAGAAGAACAAGAGGTACTGACGATCACCAGAGCACAAGCAAAAAAAGCCACGTACCCAGATCCATGTATGGAGAAACAAAGGATGAAGGAAGCAAAAACCGAAGTGGAACTGGCGATGACAAAGGAAAACAAAGTACCTTTGGAGAAGCCAAGATCCTCTCGGCGGTCGGAGGCGGAAACCAACATTGTACGGTAGGTACTGCAGACCATCGTACCGATCAAAGTAACTGACCTTCTCCAGACTATGCCACAATTGGGACTGGCAATCACAAACATCGTCGAGGACAGCAAGCAACCGCGATTGGAGGAACGGAGGCAAGAATTGGTACCAGAACCGCCACCATACGATGAACAAACAATCGACCCAGTATTGCTCACAGCGAACATCGGGAAGATGCCAGCGGTCGTGCATATGGAGATCAAAGGGAATATCTTGACAAATACTATCGTCGACGGAGGATCGGGAGTCAACGTACTACCCGAAGACACATGGAAGAGTCTTGGGAAGCCTACACTCTAGCCGCCAACATTCGAACTGGTTGGCACTGATCAACATGGTATCAAGCCATTGGGAACGCTAATGGCGCAAAAGGTGACGATCGGGACACAACAATTTTTGCTAAATTTTGTCGTCATCCCATTACAGAGGAAAGCGTACGATGCACTACTTGGGAGAGGATGGCTGATAGTGGCGAAGGCAAATCATAATTGGAAGTACGTCATTGACTTGAAGAACCAGGTTGTGAGCGAAGAATTGGCTTCCTCCGGATCTGAATCGGATGGAGGTGAGTCAGATATGGACGAAGGAAGGAAAGCTATGGAACCAAACACCAAGGGTGTACTTGAACTCGAGAGTTGTTCGGAGGATGAGACAAGCTCGCTGAATGGCTTATTTCATTGGCAGATAGAAGATTATGAAGTGTTCTAGCGAGAATGTAACATGCTACAAATCAGAGAAATCAAGGAAGATGAGAAACAGGGTATGCCCAGCCAGATACTTCCGGTCGAGTATGGAGAGTACGAAGAAAGAATACCAAAACCGGATATGCCAGCCCACAAATTCGAACAGGTACAGGATGGAAAAATTGTATTGGAGCCAAAAAATGAGAAAAATGAAAAAATAGGAAAGGAGAAAATAATGGAGAAAAAAAAATGAAAAATTTGAAAAAATAAAGGACAAGTTGGAAGTTGGAAAAAATAGAAAAAATAAAGTAGATGAATTAAAAATTTCAAAAAATAAAAATAAAAGAAATATGAAGGAGAAATTAGAAGAAATTGAGAAGAGAGAAAAAATACCAGAAAAGAAAAATAAAAGAATTGGAAGGAAATTAAAAAGTAAAGTGGGAAATATGATGGCAATTAAAATAAGATTAAGAAGGATGAAATATCGCCCTCTTATGCACCGTACAACAGAAGAAAGGAGAGTTCAACGAAAACAAGTGGATAGTACAAGTCGCATGATTAAGGTTCTAGGGCAAGGAACGACTAGACACCAGGTAAGGAAGACAGGAGGAGAACAAACGGAGGAGGCAGTACGCGCATTGGAGAGAAGAACTAAGCGAAAATACAGAGTCTTAAGCGTCGTATGGCCAGTGATCAAACAATTTGTACGCATCACACAGGAGGTTGTACAGACAGTGGGAAGGGCATACGGCTAGAGACCAAGTCTGGAGAAGAAAGGAACACACAAGACGACAAGGGCAGGCAAATCCAACGAAGATAAAGATCACATCGTACGGCGTTCACAGTGTATCAAGGTCGTACGGCATTCAGGCCATTCTCCAAACTATTTTCAAATCGTACGGCATCATTCAAACTATTTTCAAGTAGCACGGCATTTAGAAGAGATCTACATCGTACGCTATTTAGCATCTTCTCCACTCGTACGGAGTCTTGAAGTGGTCAACAAGGTCGTACGACATCCTTACATTGTACGTCATTTAAAAGAGATCTTAATTGTACGGCATTTACAGGGGAACTTCATCATATGACATTCACAGAGTCTGCAGATTGGAAGAACTTCACCAATTATCCAAGTCGTACGACATTGCAATTTAAAGGTCGTACGGATTTTTATCTTGGTTAGGGAACACTCAGCAATTCTTCACATCGTACGGTGTACTGAGAATTCATTGGTCGTACGGCATCTCCAGGATCAGGCTGTATGGCAGTTTTTTTATCCCTCAAGGCGTATGGACTAAGCAAGAGAGAGAAGCCATACGTAGCAAGCAACAAGAGGTCATACCATTCATCGATCGAGAGAAAGTAAATTCTAAGAAAAACAATGCAAAATATGTATTTTTCGGCTTCATCAACTCTATTCGGAACCTGTGGAAAAATCATGGAAATGAGGCACGTGATGCATTTTTGAGTGGTTTCAGAAGTGTTAAATTGGTCTTGGCGGCGGCGGTACGCCTCAAATTAGCAAAGGGCTTGCGATTCCTTATCGCATTTCTGTACTTCAAGTATAAGCAATTCTTATCCTGCATCTCTATATTAGATTTATTGAATTGCCAATTTGTAGTACAACTAGCCATCATAGTACGCCATAAGAGCGCCGGCAAATGAGCAACGAGAGGGTAACTCTCGAGGAGAAGTTGGCAGAGAGGGATAGAGTATTGGGTCAGTTGATAGCGAATGATACCCAGGTGGCCGATGCACAACAACTTTCAGCACTGAGGGAGAATCAATTACAGGAAAAGGATGAGGAGTTGGCATTTTTTGTTTTCAGTCGTCTGGAAGACGACTTCTTTTTAGGGGGGATGATGTAAGTAGTATATCTTTACTTTGTTATAGTCGGTCGTAGTCAGCCAATTGCTAATAAAACTATAGTTAGTAAGAATAATACATGTCATGTACTTTCGGGTAATCAAGTCCCGATTAATGTTAATGTTGTTATGAAACGTCGTGTCGGTTGGTTATCTAACCACCGCCGAACGTTATATGTAGTCTGTTGTGGTAGTCGAGAGATAGTTATGTGCCGATGGTTATATTGTTGAATACCTGATTGTACATGATGATATTGTCGATAATGAATAAAAGCATCTCATGTTCGCCGACATGATATATCTCTATTCCGTGTTCTGCTTTTATGTTATGTATATGATTTAGTTTGTCAGAGTAATGTAGTATTTGGAATCATATCTCAGAAACAAAACCACTCTGCTCCTATGAAATTAGCACTCTCAACCACTTCTTCAATCTATCAACTATCAATTTGGAGATAATTTTGTAGAGCACATTGTAAAGGGATATAGGCCAAAATTGACTTAACTTATCCACCCCGTTGCACTTAGGAATGAGAGCATGGAAGGTAGCATTCAAGGCCCACAACATCTACTTGCTCTTTTGAGACTCCTAAACAATCACCAATAAGTCCACCTTTATAATATCCCAAAATTATTCAAAGAACTCAATTGGGAAACCATCAGGACCTGGAGCTTTCCCTTTCTTCATTTGGAACACAATCTCCTCTAGCTCTTCCAAGGAAATATCACCCATAAGATGCTCATTCATTTCTATTGAAACCAAAGAATGAATACAAGAAAGGACATGAACTTCCTCCTCAGAACCCCCTTGTGAAACCTCCTTGAATAAAGAATCAAAATACTACATCGCTTCACCCGATATTTCCTAAAAAGTGGATAGCTACTCACCTTTGTCATTCACCAAAATCGATATAGAATTACCCTACCTCCTTTCTTTCACCGAATTAAAGAAGAAAGTAGTGTTTTTATCTCCTTCCTGAAGCCACTCAACTCAGGCCTTTTGTTTCCAAAATATTTCCTCCCTCATTTCACATTCCTCCAGTGCTTTCAAATCCTTAGCCTCATCCTAGAGAAAATCTTCAGTCACCCCCTCCTCCCTGATCAACCTAGTAATACCATCCAACTTAGCTTGAGCATTGGCCTTAGCATGGAAAATTTTACCGAAGCACTGCCAATTCCAACGTTTAAGCTGATATTTGGTAAATTGAAGCAATTTAGCAAAAATATACATCATCGTACCACACACAGGTCTACCATACTTCCACCATTTAGCAACATGGTCATGCAAAGAGGAGTCATACAACCACATAAGCTGAAACTTGAATGAAGGAGACTGAGACACTCGAGTAGAAGAAATGGTAAGCTTAATAGGCTAATGATTAGAGCCCCTCTAGTCCAATATTTCAGAACAAGAGGACCACAAACCACCAATCCAATAGCAGGAAACTAGAAAATAATCCAACCGTTCCACAAAATAATTATCCCCAGCCCTCCGATTGTTCCAAGTAAACCTACCATTAAAGGGCTTGATGTCAACCAAATTTAAAGTTGAGATGTTATCCTAAAGAAGCAACGCAAAGGGATCCAACCTCACAATAACACCCCTCTTCTCATCCAACTCAAAAATGGCATTGAAATCTCCAGCCATGATCCACAGATGGTAAGGAACCATGCTACAAACAAACCTGATATGGGACCACAACAGATTTTTTCCTTGAATCTTAATAGGCACATAAATATTAGAGAAGAGTATAGATTCTCCCGTCTCCAAACAAGAAGCAATCATAGAGATGGAAGACCTAAAGGAAATCCACCAAAGAGGGTGAATCTTCTGAGGGTTCCATAAACAAGCCACACCCCCAGTAGACCGTAGAGAACCAATACACTGGAACTCCCCTCTCCCCCACAACTTAGGCATCAAACTAAACATACCCTCCACTGATAACTTAGTCTCCTGTAGGAAGAGAACATTAGGAGAATTACTTCTAACCAGTTCATGAACAACTTTTTGTCGAGGGCGACTATTCAAGCCCCTCACATTTTAGGATAGAACAATCATTTCAAGGGACTCAAAAAATGAGAATCTAGAGTCTTGATCAACCCTGACTCCACCAAAGTTTCCCCTATTAATTTAATCTTTTCCACATCCTTTTTTCTGCTAAGCTTGGAGGATTTCTCATCTACTCCTTTTTTCAAATCCTTTTGATGAAGGCCCAAAGGAGAGGAAGACTTGTTGCTCTTCCCCACATCAATACCAACATTCAATACCTGAGGAGAACTCTCCCCACCATCTTCATATCAACAATAGGAACCGACCCCCCCTAGACAACCATTTGAAGGCTAGTCTCCATTTGTATAACACTAACATCCTGCATTTCCTAAGTATCTTCAGGAAGAAGACCTGCTTGTCTTGTACTCAAGCCCCCCTTATCAAGATTCACTTCTTGTTGGTTGAGATCGTCTAACACCTCAAATCTGTTAAAAGTATCTTCATCCTACCTCTCCTTCAAGGACCTCTTCTAACCCCTATTCCTATTGCGAGCTTTGACTGGGATGAAACCATCAACACTACCCCCATCACTAGGAATAGGGTCCTTCCCCTTATCAACCCTAGGTGGATTTTGAGAAGGTTGAGAAGACTGGGGCTCCATAGGCCTAGCCTTTGGGCACCGCCACTGCAAGTGACCATA